>JAPYZR010004690.1:0-11865 GCA_030522945.1 Trichopria nigra | reverse complement strand
GGGCCTTACCTCGGAAAAAGATGGGGTAATATCCGCGTCACACTTGCTACGGCATAGACCCCCGAATAGGTTGCTGACGGTACCGACTGGGGAGGGGGGGACTGGCTCTGGGTGGGTGTAGTGATGTCGTCTGTCTCGTCATGTACTCTGTATCTGTGTTGTCCATCATGTACCTCTCCACACGAGAGCCGACCCACGAACAGAAAATATGTCAATAAAGCGGGGGATAATTAAAAAAAAAAAAACGTTTAGAAAACAGGATGAAAGCGGGGTAAATATCGGCGAGGAAAATAAAGTTCTTTGTCAGAAGTAAGGGAGACGATCTTTTCAACTGAAACCTTCCCTTCCATCTCGCGCCGTATTCAATACCTTGCGGGATCGGCATTCGAATAAAATAATTCCGTTGCGAAACTACCGCAACAATGTTAATTAATTAAGTTGGTTCAAAATACATATATTTTGAATAGCATCGTCATAGTGTTCCCAGAGTTCAACTTTCTACGGAGATTCTCTGTGCAAACGCCAACGCCAGAAGAATGAAATGATGGGTGGTGCAGGCCCCTGCACTATGAATATATAAGGACGGTGTGATAGGGAAGAATGGTGCTGGGATGGGCATTTATGCTATATGTATGGGAAAAAACTTCCATATTGTAATGCATTGCTCGAAAGCAAGAGATAATTGCCATATGTAAGGCCTGTGAGCTAACGCAGTCAGAGGCATTGTATATAACGATCTATACAGACAGCCGAGTAGACATTAAAATGTTAACGACTAACTCAGTAAGATCCAACCTGGTGAAGAAAGGCATAGAGACGCTGAATTCACTAGGCGAAAAGCATAAGCTAAACCTATGCTGGGTGCCGACACATTCAGGCATCAGCGGAAATGAAGAAGCTGATAGATTGGCAAAGGAAGGGATAACGGCACAACAGTCGAATGAGATGTACGAAGTTGGGCAGTCCCTAGATATTGTCAAAAAAATGATACACACTCTAATCCTAAGAAGAGCAGAAGAGAGCTAGCGGATTGTCTTCATGCAAGAATAGCGTGGCCATCATATGACCAGGACATATGCAAGGTTCTTCTGAATGGTAAGAAGTCCCAAGTGTAGCCGTGGTAACCGGGCATCGCCTAATAATGGCATGCACAGAGAATGGGTGCTAAAATAAATGAATTATGATAGGGATGCAGCGAGCCGATGAAGGAATCACTGCTACACCTGCTTTGCCAATGCCCGGCGTCTTCAATTACAAGGAGGAAAATCTTTGGCTACCAGACCTTATAAAAGTGGCAGACTAGAAGTTCAGTTCTTGAATGATATTTTCGTGGGTGTGGTCGTGCGGTGTAATATTCAGAGTTTATACCTTTTACTATTGGCGAAATCAAGTAAATCTGGCATTTCATTTATGTTTACGGCCAATAGATTCGTCAGTTGAGATTGGGAATACATTTTCATTTTGCATAGCTGCATATAATTGTTGGCCTCATGAGGTAGGGGTCGATCATCTGGATCTCCACCATGCATGTTTTGCATTGCAGTCTTCGGTTACTATGCATTGGTGCCTAAGACTCTCGAAAAATGTTTCATACATTTCAAACTTATTGGTGTTCTTAGGTGGACGGTATAGTGCTGCTAGAGTTATGGGCCTTGGTTACACTGGTAGCTTATGTATAATCTTTCATGTTTTTTGCATTTTCATGATGTTTAATGTTGATGTTGCGGAAGTTTCGCAACGGGTTTATTTAATGCCGATCCTGCAAGGTTTTTGAAATACTACGCAAGGTCTGAGGAAAGGAATAGGTAAAAGGTGAGATACTCCTTTTCTTCTAAAAGACAGCACTTTATTACGACGCGTGCAATCGCGAATTGTTATTGTTTTCGTTTTCAACGGAGTAGACGAAAAACACACTCTGCTCGTATGCATGTATCGCGATCGAGGTTTTTGCGGCTAGTGACTTGCGCAGAGGGGAGTTTGTCAACACTGTAGGCTATGTCAACAAGAGCGGCATCTGTCCTTATGCGCGACTACTAATGAGTTACACATAACACGGTTCCTTTCGTAACAGTTGATTTTAATGATAACTGGTACTACCCCGTGGGTTTCTCCATCAAGATGTTTCGTATCATATGTAGAATAATAGGAATTTTTAGGGATTCCTGAAATGTTTTTCCGACATCAACATAATGTCAATGCCATGTTCACTGAAGAAAATTCGTACTTTTTTTGAGATCTCAGTGATAGGACGTTAGCATTCCAAATTACAATTTCAATTTTATTACCAAAATTTATTCATCAAAAATATCAGAAGATTCAGCATTGCGGCAAGTGATTATGTTAGAACCTTCGTCCGGAACTCGCGTCTTTTTTCCATTTTTCCGAGTTACTACGTGTCTGTCGGTATATTGAGACACATTTCGAAATCGCCAACTTTATACTCTAGCTCGCGACGGGAACGATTGTAATAGCACGCCTGGCATTTAACAGCCTGCTCAACGTTACGTTGCAACCAATAATGGATCAGTCGCAAATTCTGCATGCGATCACGATAAAATTCAGGATTGTTGGGAAGAGAAAGAGGGGGACGGGGGAGATCATTACGCAAATTTCGCACAGAGACATCATTACGACCGTAGTTTAAGAATGTAGGAGTCATCTGAGTCGACGACTGTACAGTTGTATTAAGAGCGAACGCAAATTCGGGAAGGAGTGCGTCCTAGTCGCGATGGTCATACGCCATAAATGTGCTCATCGTCATTTTTAGCGTACGATTCACGCGTCCGACTGGGTTGGCTTGGGCATGTTAATGGGGAATGGGGGTGTGTTTATTGCTTAATTATTTAAGATGGGGCTATATGTACGAATTGCTGTACTGTTTCGCATTATCCGTTAAGAAGTGTCTTGGACAGCCTCATCGGTTCATTACCAGTTTATCGGATGTGGTTATGATGGCCACTCCGGTGGCTTTTATCTTTTACTTGGGGGGAAGGATATCCGAACTGACCGTTATCCATGGACCTTAGGTCGTACGCTCGCGTATTATACCGGCGGGAGCTTGTTGTGAATCCTTCTCTCATTGGCAGGAGGGACAACGAGAAATGCATTCTGCAACATCCTGTAATATGCCTGGCCAGTAGAAGTCCTGGACAAGATGATCTTACATCTTATCCACTTTCAGGTGGTCGTCTTGTGGACAACAATGGTCGCTCATGGTGGAAGCCAAGCTGCTGGATTCTCTCGGTAGGTGCTACCTGTCGGAAGAACCGCAGGAGGAGGTGAAATTCTATGCGGTCGGATGGCTTAGTGGGGTTAAAGTCGTCTCCTACGGATATATCGCCTCCAGGGACACACTGAGCCGACTCATAGACAATATGGAAGGTATGTGGGAAGGCGCCAGGTTGAGGATAATCCCTAGAGACGCTACGTCAATGAGGCCAACAGCCTGGGTGTGGATCCCACCTCCCGCGAGGGAGAACAAGGTGATCCTAGCACTCATCAGGGGGCAAAATAATAACGTCCAGACAGAAGGCTGGGCTGTGGTCAGGACAGTCAGTGAGCCCGAGAGCGGGGGAGGGGTGGGGTGGGGAGATATCCTGCTTGCCATAAGAAAGGAGTCCGTTCGAACTCTGAGGGAGACTGCGGGACTGGTCACGTTCTTTAGTGACGCTGGGGCTGAGGCTGAATACAAATCGCGATGGAGCGCGATGCGTTGTTTCGCGACATCCGGAGGGGAAGCCGGATGTGGCCTAATCCAATATCCATGGCTGTCGCGTGACGGGAAAATACGAGAACTACTGGTAAAAGAATGCTCCGTCAACCAAAGAATAGTAAGTTAAGAACGTGGATTGTAGCGAAGAAAGGCATTAACATTTTTCTTCTCAGTGATTGCAACGACGACGACGTAACGGCGGCGAATTGCGAGAGTGGAGGATAGAATAGCTTCTTTCATGCATCCGTCTACATGCCGAAGGAGGAAGACCACCACCGGAGACAGTTCGAAAGCTGAATGTAATTGACATTACTTTATTGTCGGATAGGCGAGACATAAAGATTAAAAAATACAAGGTATTGTAACGGACCAAAGTCAATTCCGCATACCTGATTATTATATAAACATAACCGATTTTAATGTTTGGCGATTCATATATTTGTTCTCTATAGGGCAGAGGGGCGAGCCTTACGCGAATGTTTGTGATCATGGGACAATAGAGCGTGGACCTCAGCCATCTGCGCACATCAAAGTATTTTGTAAATTTATTTAGTTTTTTTTATATATGTATATACTACCGTTGATACCCGCAAGAGTCGCCGTGCGGGTGCATGAAAGAGAATCACGGACATTAAGAATAGTGACGTCTCTCCTCCGTTTGAACGAAGAGTTAATAAGATAATTACCAATAAAGCACCCTGTGATATGCTTCAATCCTTAATTGTATCTTTGTGTGGCCCTCTGCAAAGAGAACCTTCAGATTATGAAATCATATACTTCAAATATATATAAGAAATTTTATAATTTAGCGCTCAACTAGTAGTATTTTCAATTGGTTAAAAGTAATATTTTGTTTTATATTTAGAATATTGTATATGAAAATTATAAATCGCTAATGTTATGAATGTTTATTTATGGAGCTAACGAGAACGTTCTGAGGCAAGAAATTGTAGAATAAAATTGATCGTTTGGCGAAAGAATCGGCTACGGCGAACAATAAAAATAAAATTTAGGAACAGCAGATTAAAACGTTGATGGAAGAAAAATATATGGTACGGCAAATAATGGTAAACATCATCAAAGTACGGACCGCGAAGTAATTAATCAATGTGTTCAAACTGAAATACATGAAAATAATATACATGAAAACGGTTATCAAAATATTCAGATTTAAAATCTAGCTATGGCGCATGATAATTTAAATATTTCGAATGCATCGAATGCAATCTTTTTATGCAGGGTGTACCATTACCATGCGTCGGTATCGTATATGTTGTCGGTAAGTTAGAGCGCTAGAGGGAGAGAGAGAGAAGGTGAGTCAGTGCGGCGGGCCGAGGGAATCGAAGCGTGTCGCCTCGAAAGAAGACACGTGTCCAATGAGCAGGTGCTCATGACGACAAAACATGGCGCTGTGTCGCCGGATATGCTGGCCGGTACCTGTAATCGACTCAACTCATTCTGCGGGAGTCGTACACACTCTGCAATATGAGAGTCATCAATACTAGCTATCCCCGGTAAGTCGCCAATACTTGGCATATTATATAACAAGGCAACATCGGTAGCTGTATATGATAAACGGAATCGAATGAAATATATGGGAATACACGGCAATCCGCTGTTAGCAAGTAGTCCTGAGGTGTAGCGGGAAAATCGTCATCATTCGCGCACATTAACCGAGGAGAGCCCGTGTGCAGGTCGAATAATACCTTTTGCCTCCTCGGCAAAACGAAAGGTTGTTTTTCGTGTGGCCATGTTTGAATTACGCAATTAAACGGGACTTTCATGCTTGACTGTCTTATTATTTGGAGGGTAATGCTGTGGAATTCGTGCTGGTGTCAGGCTGCAGACAACTCGTATAAATCCAAATCTACTGGTACCAGCGACCAATATAATCCCTTCAATGTTTGGGAAATTGATTGAGGAAAAATGGAACCGTGGCGAGAGAATCATCATTGGTGACGTCATCAATAGACAAACTTCCGTCGTGAGTTTTTTTATTTTGTAATAAGGCAGATGTTCGCGCGTATAGTGCGATAGTTGGTTTGTTTTATATTTCGAAAATATAGCGTCTTAGTTTCCGAATGCGGGAGCGCCTGATGGCCCGAGCTGTAGGGGAAAAAGGGGGAAATATTATTGAAATGCGAGCGATTTCCTGGCAACAATTGGAGCGGGGGACACTGGCGGCGCGCACGCGGCGAGAGGCATTCTTGAGGCGATCGTCTTTCTGATCAGACGTGTGAACGAAATATTGTGCGACATTGTGTGCGACAAATATTGTGCGATATCGATTGAAAGGGCTGCTGCCACCATTGAAAGGGCTGTTGCCAACATTGAAAGGGCTGTTGCCAACATTGAAAGGGCTGTTGCCAACATTGAAAGGGCTGTTGCCACCATTTAAAGGGCTGTTGCCACCAAGAAGTAAGCCAGGCTCCGTACCTGGGTTGAACGGGCGGTACCCGTGTGTTTGCGGCAAGTTCGAATTGCGGTAAGAGAGCTCTCTTTATTATAGCGAAAACTGTAAATAATTGTTTATTATTACTTCCGAATTTTGTTTCGGATTTTTCCTCCTCCAGCGTGGGGAGATTTTTGATGCCTAATTATATAGTCATTCAAATATACGTATTACCATAAGAAATTTCAAAACGCTAATTTGTCGTCCTTCCTGCTACTATTTCCCTCATCGACCTCTAAAAGAACCTTTCCAGGTTGGTATTAATGATTACAGCAGGGGAAGAACATATATGTTCTTATATTTTCCTTCCATCCAGTCCAGTCCGGACCGTCCGGTCCAGAAAATGTATAATATATTATACATTTGCCCTCTCACGTGAAAGTTGAATTTGGATCCATGCTAGAAAATAATTGTAAATTGTACCAAAACGATATGTTTTGATATCAATACTACGTGAAAAGTACTCTCTCCCTCATAATTAAAATAATCATGAGTGATAAGTTGAATTGGAACTATTTTATAAAGTATGCTTGTATGTTCGTGTTTCTTGAAAACTCGTCGATGATCCCATCATATTAAATATGTAAAATGAGATTCATGTTTGCAATTACTCGGCTCATTTTCAACCTATATTAACGAGAGAGGGTGAATTTTAAAAATTTTTCAAGCCCAACAATTCCTCTTTAAGAGCATATTATCCGAGATGAATATTTCGCTAGTTATGGCCTTATAAAGGGAAAAAATTGCCTTTTTGTACGGTTTTTCGTGTTTAACTCATTCCAGTGAATAGCTAGCGAAAAATTATATAAATAAAGTTGTAGAGCTTGAAAAGACGTAGAATTTGCACCCTCACACGTTTCGTTTCGATAAAAATTGAGTCCATGGGGAGACGTTAAATCTCAGAAAATTAGCGAAAAACGCGCTCCATCAAATCCGTTTTTCGTCAATTTTTTTG
Source organism: Trichopria nigra (assembly GCA_030522945.1). NCBI lineage: Eukaryota > Metazoa > Arthropoda > Insecta > Hymenoptera > Diapriidae > Trichopria > Trichopria nigra. Next base: position 4,746 of record JAPYZR010004690.1, on the reverse strand, counting down.
CAAAATTTAGAGTTATTGCAAAAACAGTAATTTTGTTTTCCAAACTTCTTTTGGTAAAGGACTATTTGATTTCAAATTTCACGAAGAAAAATCCTCCAGAAATTTTATCCTTCAGTTCTGTGATACCCTGTATATAATATCACAGATGTAATCTGATATTGTTCCATTCGCATTAAAGATCTACTGAAATATTGTAACTTGATTTAAATGAATGACTCTATCAGATGGTTTGTGCCCGCGAAATTCGATCTGTTTCGAGGTAAATGCGAATTGTTCTTATTTCGATGTGTTTGATATTATTGCGCGTTTGAAAGCTACCTTGCACCCCTGTACGGTCCGAGCTTTGGGTCCGGGTGCTCGGTTTAGTGCGCACAGACCTTCATGTTTTCATGTGCATTGACCGGCGAAAGTTTCACTCTCCTTGCGAACATTGGTGCGCACGATTTGCATTGTATGAAACCGCAAATGGGTTTGCGCGCTTCAAAATGCCGCGAAGGATAATTTGAGGGGAGCTTCGCACGCGTCGACCCGTTCGAGCTGTCTCGATTGCGACACCGCATCGCTCACTCGTGCAAAACCATTTTTCTTCTTCGGTTTTGTCGTTCGTTCGAGTCATAGCGAATCGAAACGTTTTCGCAGTAGTTCGCGAAATTTAGTAATTTTTTTCGTTGTCTTGTGTCCGACAATGCATTTCGGTCGGCGCAACTCAAGTTCGCGATTATAGCGACGAATTCTGGTCGCAAATATCTTGTGGGCCTGTCTGGACTCAATTTGTCGATCGAGCTGATATCGATATTCTCTCGAGTGTCGGTGTCACCCATTAACCACGCGAATGTGTGCCGCAGCGTGATTGTTCGACAACATTGGAACCTTCCGTTCATCGGAACGGAAATCGGATGACCGTTATTTGCCACGTGCAAGAGTGGAAAAATATTTTTGATATTTATTATGATATGTTTATGATAGCGACGACGGCGATTTATTAAAATAAAAAAAAGAAAGAAAATCACCGCAGTGTAACATCCTTACAGTACCTCATTTTTTAGGTCGAGCGCCATCCGGCACGTTGAATTCTATATACTCAACATATTTTCGGTCCTTCGAGCCGGATTGTAGTGTTTTGCATCGAATTGTTACAGCGGATTATAGTCGGAATTTAAAATTGAGGATTTGCTCCTGTAGCAGCAGCTTACCATACTAACGCTCGATCGAGCCATGTCCAATTTCAAAAAAATTGGTAAATCCAATATGACTTTTGCCAAAGTCCAAAATCGATTGTCCGCGCCGAATTACACTTGGAGGACATGCCAGCAATAACATTTCAATATTGTGAAGCACACCACCGAGGATATTCTCAAAATTGCCTCATACTTTAAGGAGGATGTGTTTTTATCAGCTGAGCAGACGTTGAATTCCACGTCGGACTACATAATGGAGGTGTTGGAAGCGGTAACTCCATCGTCATCATCCTAACAGCAAATTGACGCCAGCTGTCACCATCGAGACATTAACGCAAGAACACTGCAAGATTTACCAATTATTGAGTTACCGAGATTGTAGGGAGATTATAGCGAATGGAAAAGTTTTCGCGACCGTTTGGATACTATAATAATTGACCGAGCAGAATTAACAGTTGTACGGCGAATTCATTATTTAGTTGCGTGTGTCTCGGGGGTCTTTCAAATTTAGCCATTTTGAACGATAATTATAAAATCGCTTGGGATTGGTGTCGCGCTTTGAAAATAAAGTCGACTTATTCAGGCGCAGCTCGATAACTTTTATAATTTGTCAAAACTCGCAAGCAGAATTGAATTTTCTGGGTGGAACGTTCGTGGAAATTTGTAATGTCCTACTCATGGGATGATTGGATTGTTTATCATGTATATCGATCTGCCGATACTAGTTCGCGAACCTCACGGGAATTAAAAGTGGGTAATACAACCGATTATCCGACATACGAACAATACAATATTTCTAAATTTCTGTACATAATTCCCTTCACCCCCTTTTTAAACCTTTACCTAAGTTCTTTAGTGACATGGTTTATTTTTTGTCTTCTGGAGCTCTAGATTTTTGCCATTTCTTACTTAGTTTTCTTTTGTCTGCAATTTATTCTTAAACAACATATAGGGCTTTGATTTTGTCTCAGAGAACATATTGCGTAGTGAAGATCCCCTTCATTTTTCAGCGGTATATTGCATCACATCTTTTATGATGATTCTATATTTGTTACAATCCGGTTTACGGAATTAAAATTATTGCTGCTGTAAGAGTCCCTATAACCGATGAGTTGTCTGGTGACGCAGACGCACGTCCACGCAGGATTCTGCCTTAACAAATTGTTGCAATACCTTTGCATAAAAGTCAATTATATCAGGAATTTTACCTGAATCCGTTGGCCAATATGTCGGTTGACCTGTTCTCGACATACAGTAGATGGTAATAATTGATGGTCTTCACCAATGCCCTACATTTCGGTTTTATCGACCTTGATCTACAATGTGCAGGTTTGGCATTAAAATCCCCTCTTGTAATGATACCAATGGCCTAATAGCCCGGACCGGGGTTGTGGAAGGGATAGGAGTGGAAGGATTTGGGTAACACTGAGGTGGCACGGACCCCAGGAATGGATTGGAACTTACAGCGGAACGATTTGTATGAGCTGAGGGTATGAAACAGGACATAAGGGCTGCCAACGGGGGAGCTGCGGGAAGCAGGAGAGCTTTAGGGAGGAGGGGGTAGGATGTTGAGTAGGGCAGGGTTTGGGACGGGTTTGGTTGACGCAGGGAAGAGGTTTGGAGGGATGGGAGGTCCGTAAAGACACGAGGGGAAGAGTGGCACGAGGAGAGGTTCGGGATGTAGGAGTGCCTTGAGGTATGGGGAAACACGTCTCGAAATGGGACAGGTCGTAGGAAGGGATGTGTGGTGCGAGGATATGGTATAGGAGCAGGAAGATTGAGTGTACGTCCGATACGGGTGTCAGTGGACGGCTTTGGGATCGAACGAGACCCGGTATATACAAGGGGCCGGTATAGACCGATCCTTAACAGGCTTCGGCACCATAACCATACCGACCAACTCGTCGGAAATCAGCGGATTAGGAGATAGATGTAAGGGAACAGAGGACGGGGAGGGGGAAAGTGCGAGCAGCATGGAGGGATCGGGGAATGGGAACGGGGTATAGAGGCGAGGGGGTGGTGAGGTGTAGGGAGAGGAGGGAAGTTAATAATCGACCCCTTAGTCCGGGGTGGACTAATATCTTCCATCGAGGGGAGACATAAAAGTTCCCAGGGAACCACCTCCCAGGTAATTCTTCTCCTTTTCAACTCCTTACTGGGTGGTGGGTCTCATCTTGAATTAAAACCCATGTGAACAATCTTTTTTTCCTATACTCAAAGACCACTGAAATGGTAAGTGGGGAATACAAGAAAAATATAAAAAGAAAAACAATAAAATTCCATTCTAGATACCAGTGCTAGATATATTATCGATTTCGCGGTTTTAATTCTGGACGACGAACATTCTTGCTGTTCACTTCCCCAAACCCAGGGGGGCATTTTTAGTGAGCAGCTTGGTAAGGGGGACTCTGTCACGCGAAGAATCGGGGAGAAAACGCGAATACCAACCCACAATCCCCAAAAAGCGGCGAAGCTGCTTGTGGGTAGTGAGTGAGGGAAACTCCATAATAGGGTCAATCTTATCCGAATCAGTCTGAAGCCCGTCTCGATTTAGGACGCAGTATTTAACCTCCTCTCTAAAGAATTCGCTTTTCGGACGGGAATTTCGGACGGGAATGCTACGGGAGTGTTACGGGTGCGGGCGGATACGCCGAGAGTGCGAGTACTGCCGGATCGGATCAGCAGTACTCGGAAATCGAGCGGAGGCGATCGAGAACTGCATCCTACCGACTTGGCCCGCAGGACCAAATATCGAGGAGGACCAGGGCGATCGAGCCATTGCACCAGCAAAAGAGATAAGAAGATTTGTCGCAGGGAAGTGGGGTATCAAGAATCCTATCGTACTGGCGAGTACGAGTCAGGTCCCCACGATCGGAGCAGGAAGCTAGGGCAAACGATTCTTCTTCGACTTTGTGGTGGCCGGTGAACGAGTACGAGGATTTTGCGACACCGTAGCCGGGCTTTATCTTTACAAGACGGCACATTTTCACACAGGTGTGACAAAAAGTACTTTACGTATCGCGGGCTGAAATTGTATGCACTCGAGTGATGTCGGGGGCTCTTGGAAGTGGAAAACCTGATGATCGCCGAAGGCAATAAGCAATATTCACTTCACTCCACCCTCTCATTACCTTCGGTGCACCTTTGTTTCCACCATTGATACGTAATATACTATTTTATTGTATTTATTGGTACGTTCCAGGAAAAAATTTCCACGCCGAAAAGCCCACGGCAAAAAAGTCCACAGGTATTTAATGTCCACAGGATCCGAAAAGATATATATTCATATATACGATCTGGAATGTGGACATTTGGCGAAAAAACATTCGATAATTTATTTTTTCGAGCGACATTTAATTGAATACGTTGATCCAACCTAAGGCATTGGAAATTTGAAGAATTTGAAAGAAATAATAGGAAATTTGCTGTGAAAAAATAACTGTAAAAATTGCAACTTATAAGTAAGATCCAATTTTAATAACAACTAGGGGCTTCGCCCCTGCGGCCTTCGGCCGCCAACCCCACCGGGGGCTCCGCCCCCTGGACCCCTGGCGCGCTATCGCGCGTA
>JAPYZR010004689.1:0-11865 GCA_030522945.1 Trichopria nigra | reverse complement strand
TAAAGGTATGTCAATTTCTGTCATTTTCGTTTTTATTACCTTCATTTAATGAAAATATCAAAGCCCTATGAAAATTTGTTTCATAATAGGGACATTTACCTTATATATTTAAACTAAAATCATTTTTGTTTATGGATAATTTTTGAATTCGTTTAAATATTTGATAATTAACAAAGAACTGACTATAATTACAAACTTGACTTATATATACAGCAAGAGAATAATTGATTATCTTAGTATAAGAGACATATACCTTGATAATTAATTGTTATGGCTTTCTTTCCATTCTAATTTGGATAACGAATTCGAAGGAATGCCATAACGCACTCACTCAAGAAATAGAGGAGATTCAAAGATGAAGCAATTAATTTTTACCTTATTCTGTAAGATGCTAGTTTTTATTCCTGCATTTGATGCCAAAAAGAAGTTTCACGGTACACTTTATTCAATGTGTATATTATATATAACTTCTATTCACTTTTGGTTTTTAAATTTCGGTCAGAATTCGCTTTTCGAAATTTTTTAAAATTTTAAATGTTGCCCACTACCACATCGAGGAATTCAATTAACACAAGAAAAATATTTCGATTTTTGGTTAATTTTATAAATTTCGTGAATAAAGTCTTTTATTGTAAAGAGCGCAATAATTCTGTTGAATTTAGTTAAAAAATGCTCGAAGTGCGATTGTTGTAAATTCCAGATATTATTTTTTCGTTTATTTACTTCAAAATCCTGAATCGCGTATCATGTCTACTTACACAATTGCGCCTGCGTACATGTATGATATACGAAAAAGGTCCGAATCCTCAAATAACTTTCCAACTGATAAAAAGGTAATCGAATGCTATTCAGGGAGCAGTTATTGGAAAACAATTTATCTTCCAGTGTAGTAGACGATAATCTGCCGCCTTTAAAGTACGAAGCGATGAAGGGAAGCTTTAAAATTTTATAACTGATCTATTTTTCATTTAAGAAATAACAAACAAGGTTTGGTTTCACAGCATATCGGAGCTCAGAGTGATAGTACTTAAATGTTAAAGAGAATATTTAGGTATGCTTTAAGTATCCTCGAAATTTCATTGAATTATCGTTATCCGTTTTAAAGTTGTGCTGCTGGGGTCTCAACCCTTTCGGCGCACCTCTCGTATATCTCTACTACACACCTAGCCCAAATATGTATATCTCGCTCTAAGTCAGAATTAATGGAAGTTTACTCTTTAATAGCAAAATTGTACTAATTTCGTTACGAAAAATTTAAGCGTGGAAAACGAAACGATCATTTTGAAGATAATTTAATAATTGAAACTTTCAACTGTTTAACCACATTTTTATTATCGTTTCTTTAAGTATACAGCAAAGATAAGCGAAAATCTGACAACCATGCTATGGTCGTATCAACCATGTTTCTGAACACTATAATTTTTTTCTGCTAAATGGATAAAAAATACTCTTTTCTTTCTGTCCACCTCTAAAAAAATTCCTTTTAATAATTTTACGTTAATATCTTAATAACTTTGGTTTAAATATTCGCTTCGATGAGTCGGCATGAAAAGATATGTATTACTAAAAAAAAATAATTCAAACATTGTGGATGCTACATACATTATCACGTAATGCACTGAATAATTAGGAGCGTTAATCTAGGAATTACGCGTTTTACATATAAAGATTAACATAATGTATACGCCTACATTTTCTAGGCTACGTGAGAAAAGTTAATACAGGCCTGTTGTCTGTCGAAAATAATAAGAGCAAATCATTATCCAAAGCAGCTTTAGAATGTTTCAAGAGATGCTGCAAAAAGGTTTCTGATGAAAATGGAGTAGCAAACAGGTTAAAAGCTGCAAACGAAGTAAGCCGAGAGGTTGGGGATGCATCTGGCGCTTACCAACACTTCTTGACAGGGTTAGTAATATTTAGGATCAAGTAAAAAGAGCTAAAAATTATTAATATATATTTTAGCGCATAATTATATTTTCAGTGATATTTTTCATACATTATTAAAGGTAAAAGTGTATAGTAAAGTCTAGAAATATCCTCGGTATTCTAGCACATTGTAAAACTCAAAAATTAAGTTTCTTTTTGTATTGTTCGTAACGTATATACTTTCATCATACATCGAAACTGGCGGCAACATTTTGTGACTTAGCCATGCCGGGCCATTATTTGTTCGCCGTTTGATGTGTTTCAGTACGGAACTTTCAGTGTATTAATTGATTTAGCAAAGTCCTCCGGTATTCCAGATCTTCTAGTTCGACTTAATTAAGTTGACGGTTGCGGAAGTAGCAGACATGCTTTGAAATATCTCCTTCAAAGAGCGTTCTCGATAGATCCACGAATACACAATTTATTGATCACTAGAGTCCCCCAAATATAACATTGTTTCTCGAAAAGATCTCCCCACTGTTGTTATTTACGATTTAAGTAAACAACATTATAAGTTGAAGTCTTTTAAGCTTTTCATGTTTGCTTATTCGAGCGTTCAAGTAATGGCGTTGGAAGTAGATTCAATCTGTTCCTGATATATGTATTTCCCAAATATTGCTGGATACTTCTTCGTCGGGGGTGAAAGGCTCTTTCGTGTGGAACAACTTTGTTAATGGCCCCCTTTTTTACGTATTCGGAAGCGTAGCAAAGTAAAACCAAGCAATCAAAACCCGTCCCGGTTTCGTCTGTAAAAAGTAGAACGGATTTTGTAATACTTTTTAATTAACATTCTAAAACCGGCAATGTTTTTAATATGCAGTAAAGATAATTATTTTAAATGTATGCTATGTTTTTATTTAAATTGTTGTCAAACATAACATATTAATCCTACTATCCTAAGTCCAGATCTGGTACAAAGGACGTACAGTGGATGTCCAATGGATGTAAGCACATATAAAATTACGCTACTTACCTAAATGTCATAACAACGTAAATGGATGATATTCCGGTACAGATCTTCACGACGATAACCTCCAGAATACTTTTAACTTCAGTTAAATACAACAGAAATATATCATTCGTGGCATTCATCATCTGATCAGGATTGTAGAAATTAAAATCAATCATGATGATCATTTGCTTTCAACAGGTTGTTACAATCTAAACAATGAAAATTTACTTAGATTCTTGCGGCTATCTAGACGTTATCACCATGTTAACAACTAATTTATATAACATGGAATATCACCTGGTACAATTTCGTTATCAACTTGATATTACCATATTTTTGTCTTGTTCTTTGATAACATGTATTTAAAAAAAAAAAAAAAAATAAGGCACCTTGTTTGCGGGTACATGTTTTTTCAAATTGGATCAAAAGTAATTTTATCGAACTATATTAGTAAATAGCCTTGAAGAGTAAATAAAAATGATCATTTGTCTTTTAACTACTTAATTAATTGTTAAAAATAACGATTAGTATTATTCAATTCATCCCTTCGCCGAGAATCGCTCATAGATCACGAAACTATATATATTCCATGAATCCAACTTGCAATGTTCATGTTCGATTTAATTCGTCATTACAGAGCGACAATGTCTTCTTGAGACGCGATATGATTTCACAAAGGCATAGCTTTAGTCGCTACCGCGCCATAGAGACCACCCTTAGAGATTCATTACAGAGGACGCATCAGTGAACAAGTTTCTGTCGATGAAAGCGTTCGTTGCGATATCCGGAGTTTTGGAAATTCTCCGCTCTTTCTTCCAGTGTTTCTTTGTAATTTATTTCTTAAAGATAACTTTGATTTTCACTTTAGTGATACTCACGTTCTTTCTAATTTAGATGGTTGCCACTAATATAAATGTTTTTGATGATATAATAACAAGTTTTAGTATTAATTATTAGTTTGTTGATCGGTCAGTTGTTTGGACCAGTTTTATATTGATAAATATATTAAACTTTTTAATAATATGGTGCTAATAAAACAGAAAAGATAATACGTACGAATAAAGATAAAGGTGTACACTTTTTTAATTTATTTTCAATTTCAATTGTTATTGGTGTAGAGATCGAAAGGTAATACTTATCGAGAACTTGAAGTATATGTGTTTTTCGATTGTATTCCTAGCTTCTAATATAAATCTTAAATGATGATTCTTCTTCCAGGACTGATTAAAAGTACGGATGCATTTTGTAAACTTTGAGGAAATCAGCCATACTTTCTTACAATTACGATATATTGATTTCCCGAATGAATTAAGTTTTATTTTTAAACCAATTTTGCTGGTCCTCCCCTTTTGTCACCTTTTCAGCATCTTGTAAGCGATGTATACTTGTTTTTTCTGTCACTTCATCATGACTTCTTTTTTCTTCTTCATCGAAAATCTATCCTTGACTGCGTTGTCACCCTTTCGTGGTCTATATTTAGGCTTACCTTTTTTAACTCTCTTCCATGCTGATCGAAGTCCCCTCAATTCTTAGCTACATTCTCGCATCATCCTTTTATTTCTTGCTAATTTATTATTTATCTTTTCAATAACTTATAAGCTCACTGAAATTTTTTATTGTCCTCATGACTATATTGTTTATTCTTTTTATCGCCATATATTACATTGTCAATCTCCAATTCACGATGACCTTTTATGAAACTCATTTTATGAGATATCCTTCTTCACAACTATTACGTGAATTTGAAATCCCCTAGTCAACGAGATCGATAACAATTACAGAAACATGTTTAAAAAAAGGTAAAAATAATTCAATGGCAATTGGTGAATTTTGAGAGGTTCATTCGAGTGTTTAATAAAGTCTATTGTGAAGCTCTCCTAAATTTGAGTCCAAGGGTACTCTATACCTGTTATTTACAAGAGCAAGGGCTATTTACATCGTTAAAACCGAAACGAACAACTTGTCTCTGAGGAGACGAAATTCACAAGTTTGTAACGAGCTGGACATCAAACAGCGTCCACCTCACGTATAGTATCGGGTTTAATCGCAATTCCGAGACTACTGTTTTCATGTTCTCCCGATCGTCGTTTCATCATGCCATATACTGCTGTGCCAAGTCCAAACAAGGACGGAACGTCAGCGGAAAAGTGGTTTGCGGGTTCGGACGTGCCTTTCACGGTATTCCTCGGCGCCTTTCGCGACGCGCGTGCAACCCCTATACGATTGGACTTTTCCCTTGTAATCGTGGGTAATCGTCGAAAGTACTCGACCATACGGATGTAGCCGCCTCAATGCATGAAGTCCAGACCCATACATGCACAAGACGCTAGAGTGGACGTTCGATACGTAAGTAGACGTAATGCGTAAGTACATATACCGAGCAGCCAGACGGAACACGTGCACTCGAAAAAAAAAAACGATGATGTTTGCATTCGCGAGAAAAAGTGGTTTCTTCAAGAGTACGGTTCGACAAAGCTCCAGTCGGTGGTGGCGAAAAATTTACCTATACGACGAACAATGAAGTCCCCTGAACTTTTTTTTGTTTGTTTTATAAATAAAGTTTCAGAAGTATAAGTGAATTATTAATATTTCGGATAATACTCCCTGTGGTCTATTAATTAAAATAAAGGGATCAACCCTCTCCCGGCAATGCAGAACCCTGAATAAAGACAAACTTTGCTAATCATCAGACATTATTAGAAAGAATCTATTTAAAATAATAATTTTTCTGAATTTACCATGACATGTTTTTCAAAATTGTACTATTTCATTACCTATGCACTTGATTTGATGTTATTGTTTTTTTGAGAAATTATAGCGTGCAGTTTAGATAACGAAAAAAAGATAACGTAAATTTCAGTATAGCCTTTTGGGTTTGCCCCACACAATGTTTATTACAGAAAGGTACTGTTTTCTAAAATAAACTTTGTCCTTGTCGTTGTTTCAGTCTTTGACTTTGTCTTTATAGTTACATTTTCAAACACATCATTAACGTCCTGATATAAGATATTTCTAAAGGACTTAAAATAATAAATCGTTTGCCCCTTATCTTCAGTAAAAATATAGATGTAATGATTACTATATTTAGTTATCCGATTTACTTTCCTAGTTAGACAGTGTATCAAAAATTGAATACAATTTTACCAAGATTACACGTTCTAACAATTCAATCTACTAACATGCACATGAGAACAAAGAAGACAAATCAGCTTTACAGTCAGAATATCTTGTATAAAACTTGATACCAGAATTCTGACTCCTCTTACTTCACTCCATCAAAATTAAGAAATGGTGAAAAATTCACAACTTTAAAATCAAAATGGTTAACATGTCTAACACAAACATAATATATTAACTGCTCATTAATGTAACCGCAAGTTTTCTGCGTATTTAGTACCGTCGTTCCTGAATAGTGTCTATACCATCTCGTCTCGTTCAGATAACATCGCAAAATTACTACGGAGAAACAAAATTGTGCTTAACATTTCTGCTAATGACACCGTGCGCACTAAGCTTCCTCTTTAAAATCCACGTTTAAGGCTTCCCTCAGACTAACGCGAAACTGCGGGAACCAAGCGGAAACGAATGAAATATTCTGTATATTATATATAGATATATAATGCGGAATATTTCATTTGTTTCCGCTTCGATCCCGTTTCGCTCCCGCAGTTTCGCGTCGGACTGTGCCGAGCGTAATCGTCCCTGCAGGACATTTCCTGAGATATATCACTTTAATGTTATTAACATTACGAACGCGTACATGTGCAAATACATGCCTGCAAACCGCTCATATCCAGTGCTTGCTGACAGAGAACTGAATGGACTCGAGTTTCTGCAAACTTCTGATGTTTGATTAAGAACGTTTATTCTGAACGAAATTTACTAATTAAATGAAAGGTGAGAGTCTAAAAATGGTTCGAATAATTTCCAAGACATTATAGGATTAATTTCAAGCTTTCTTGGTAACTTTTTGTTACTAAGTTAGGGACCTTTAGGATGTGATTTAGGCTTTGAAACTTTGAAAATATAATCTTGTATAATGTAACAATCGTTAGAATCACCGGGTAACGTTTATCAGGTTAATAATCGCGTTATCTTACAGAAATGACCAAATGAATAGAGATAATAACTCCTATACGTCCATTTCTGAGCTCATTATTGTATCATCTTACATAAATTTCAATCTTTTGTCCGATTCTTGATTTTGCAATTGATGTCATACTAATAATATGCGGAAATTAAGTGAATGATAATTCAATTGTTGTACTTTGATAATATTCAACTAAAGCTATAAAACTTCGCATAATTATGTACTAAATAGACAAATTTTTGGTTTATGAGCTGCACTTTGAATTTTCTTAAGCTATAATGGCAATTTTTAATCAATAAACTTCAAGAAATTTTTGTATTAAAGCCAATTCTTACTTTTAATACATGTTATTTTTGAAGAGAACGCCTTTAAAAGCTTTAAATATGCGGATCGAACTTCCATCGTCCTGAAATTCTACAAGAAAGATGACATTGCGGGCTATTTCGCCCAGGACATATCTAACGTACGATCTTCTTCCACCTCGTTCTCCTCATACCACGTCTCATTGGCCTCGGCGAATTCTATAGATTTATGTTCTATATATCGTTCAACCATGGCAAAATGCATTGAAAAACTGCCGCCTTATCACTCTCGACGTAGCGGCCAAAAACTCAACAAATCACGGTTGAGTTACTATGTAGACAACAAGATTTTTCTCGATGGTAGTTTCTGAATACAAATTCTGTAATTCGAATAATGGGGCCCATCTTTCTGCATTATTGGTTTTGACCTTCAATTTTCAAGTTTATTTAGCGGTCGAAGTGATTTTTTTTAAACGTTAACTCAAATTTCTGACACCGGATTCGGAAAGAACATATTACGTCTTAAATAATAGTTAAATAATTTTCTAGAATGACCTTTAGAAGGTCATATGTTAAAAAATCGTTCGGAAGCTGTTGACTTTGTGGTTAATTGTCAAAGTCATTTTAAGGTCAAACTGATTTCTTTCGAATGAACAAACTTATTTTCATTGCTATAGACTTACTTTTAGCGATACCCAGAAACAACGACGTGGACATAGTATAAGGTCTGCTTCCTTTGGGGTGCTTATTTACCGTGAGTCCCCTTGCCTCTCACAATTGGAATGTATTTTTACCATGAGTTACTATTTTACAGCAAATGTTCAAAGTTGCCTCCATTAGCTTCAAGACACAAATTTACACGCCTTTGGAAATGCTCCACTGTCCTTAGCAAAGTTTCTCTAGGGATTGCTGGGCAAGCTCGACGAATACCGTCTATCGGAGCTTCTCTGGTTGTTGGCCGTTGTGTAGAAACAACATCTTTTAAAGAAGTCCGGAGATGTCGATAATGTCTGGAGAGCACGGAGGTCACTTCACTGCTCATCCCATCTCTCGTTATTATTATCATTTAGAACTTCATGTACTATTTGCGCAAAGTGTGGTGATGCCCCATCTTGCTGTAACTGCGATCTCCGACGTGTTTCTAAATAGATATCCTCCTAAAAGCTCTTATCCCTATAAGCAATTCCAAATAGCTATCTACATTAACATTTCTCTCAAAGACGTAAGGTCCAATCAGGTAACCGTTAAATATGCCACACCACACCATAATGCTCCATCAATTTGAATAGACTTGTGCCGGAGTGGATTTTCATTCTACCTCAGTAGTGGCAATTCTATTAAGTTAACTGCATCATATTCGCACGTAAATTCCATACAGTTCAAAGAAAATAGCTTTTGGACGATTTTTCAACATGTGACGGTCTGAAGGTCATTCTAGAAAATGATTTAACTATCATTTAAGACGTAACATTTCCCGTACTTTCCGAATACGGTGTCAGAAATTGGGGTTTTCATGGAAAAAAATCACTTTGACGTCCAAATAACCTAAAAAATTAACAACAACTTCAAAACCAATAATGCCGAAAAATAGGCCCTATTTTCCTCAACACTTTTGTTTAAACAACTTTTTTTTGTGTAGCGCTTACTTTTTGAGATATTTGGGTGGATCCATTAAAATGGCCCACTCTATATACAATGCCAATAATAGTATAGTTCGTTACAAGTGTCGGAAGTGCAATTTCATAAATAACGTTGATGTTATGACGTCACGCACATACGTATATAGCGACAACAATAAAATTTTAATATGTATTATAACAATAATAATAAAAACAATAATATTAACAAGGATGCATTTCATCTCTATAATTACAAAGTAATTTGTCATTAAATTCCACAATACCAAAATCACAAAAACTTCAAAGTTCAAAATGGCTAAATCTTATTCGACTTGCAGCTCGAACCCCGAATTTTTGGCCGCAATTATGAAAAGTAATTAACATGCAAATGAGCGGTGCCATCGTTGCGTCGCATTCGTACGAAAGAAGCCCTCCGAAATCCGTCGTTTTCAGTCCCGACTGCACGGAGGAGTCGAGTGCCTTGAGTGCGATGTGGCGTACTAAGTTTATTCGCATTGCACCTAACCATCGTGTGCGCAGAAGCGCAGCACTGGGACTGAGCTCGGTGTAAAGCCGTAAAAACCAGCTCGTTTACGATATTCTGCTGGAGATTCTGACTCGCTGGCTGGCTTCGGGCGTTATTTTACAATACTTACGTGACGCGCGTACCGCGCGACACCCACAATAAATAACCACGAATAAGCCGTATCCAGCGAATTGTACAAATCTATGTCCAAATGAACAGTGCTATAAATTCCGTAATAACCATTGCGATCATTTTCATCTTCCAGCTCGATGGAGCACGTGATCCGATGAGCCTTGAGTCGACACGTATCGCAAAGTCCAACTAATATCACTTTTTTCATTGTTATCGTTATCGGCAAATTTGTATATATTTTAGTTTTGAAACTCTAATCGGACGATTTGAATTTTTTTCTGGATATGATGTTAGGATGTTATGAAATCCAACTACTACGATTGTTCCCAGCATTACTTGCACTTTTGATTCTTTTTCAATTTCTTTTTTATTTGTCAAACATTCATGGGATTGGTAACATACCCAATACGAATAATTAACCCCGATTTATTGTTAATGGTTGGCCTATCTGGAAGCAGAAGATCTAGAAAAGTTGACGTAGTCAAATTCTCAGTCTTTCTGGAGTGATCTTCTTGCTCAGACTTGTTGGAGTAGAGCTTTCGTTTACTCCAGAAAAAGTTGATATCTCATCAGGGTTTGTCCACCTGAGGTCATTTCGAAAGTTGGATCCTACGTTTCAAATGACGAAACAAGAACGTTACGGGAAATCGCCATCTTTGGAATCTAAAGTGCAAATCTCAACACCAAGGAGTTGGTAGCCTTGCTGTCCGGATCAAACATTTGAATTTCAAAAATTTGATGACACCTTTCAAACTTCTCTTTTCCTCCCACTAACTACAATTACATTATTATTAATCAATTAATATAAGGACACAGACTCATGCAGACTACATTTATTTTCCAATATACAATTAATAAAATTTGCCAAGAACCGTCATTATAATTTATTAGAACGCAAAACATTCGATAAATTAATAATGCATTTTTCACTCCCTCAGTACTAGAAAATATTTTCATCAACACGCGACATTAAAATCATTAACGTTGTACGTGTTATGGTCGTGTTAACATATATATTCTCGGTCTGACTATCAGAACATGTGTAATGTACGATAAGATACCAATCATCCATGGCAATGCTTCCTTCAGTCAGTGCAACTTTTCTTACGGTCGTTACAGTTTATTTATATCCAAAGGTGTGGTTAGCATTGGTAACCATAATGAATAGAGTATATGAGTCGTTACGGACATACCCACACAGTCGTAAAATTTATGCTTTTATTTCGTGTAAAAATATTCCGAGGAAAAGCACCGCCTAACAAGACTGATGCAGTCGATAGTATTATGCGTCGCTGAGTAAGAGTCCTCTTATTTTATGGCACACGTAGAACCTTCTTCTTACTATCGATACTGCGTGGGTATGTCAAGATTGAATGGAATGACCGGACATGATTCAAGCCGAAATTCGCAAACATATTTTGAGGAACAATTTACAAGGAGTAGCTACCTAAAGACAAGCTTAGAAAAATACACCTCCTAACAATATGCTGAGAATGTCAAATTATCCAAGTTGTTTTCATCATTTAAATCATCAATCAATCAATTAATTAACAATTATATTAACATCCAATGCCTTCAATTCCACTACTACAAAAACTTGGAGGAATCCATAGAATTACGATAGAATCAAACAATTTGACGCCTTTTTGTATATTGCGATTTAACGATTCGAACGTCACGAATTCCAGTTTCAAGTGATATCGAAAGTACGTATCCTTGACAATTGGTGCATTGTCAACCAAGTTGAGAGTTTCTTCAACAATTTAAGCTGTTATAAGGCTGAAGGTTTGATAAAAGTCATTGTTACCGTCAACCACTTGCTCAGCATATCTCGAGGAGTACTCGAATTTGCCGTTGATGGTTCTCAGCGAGAGCGCCTACTCCCACGTGGTCGTCGAATAAATTCCAAGTCTCGCCTATTTAATTCATCTCGTGTCGCGTTTCAGCTTTTGTTCGCGCTTCAGGTACACCTACGATCATTGAATCTATCAGTACGAAAGTTTCCGAAACTCAGCGCAATGTCATCCGTCCTACATATACACGCTTATATTCCATTCTGCGATAGTCAATTCAAGGGAATTTACATTCATGAAAGAGTTATATGGATTTGTTATTCTTTTCGATGAATAATGGGCCATTTGTATGGAAGTAAAAAATCACAAACCTATATATATGCAGTTCAATCCATGTGGATAAATATTAAACGATTTTGACTGTCTCTGGTAGAAATTATGTCCATTTTTCTTAGATAATAATTAATTATTAGGCAAATATATTGGTTAAAAATTGTATATATCAAAAATATCCACGAAATGTAT
>JAPYZR010004688.1:0-11865 GCA_030522945.1 Trichopria nigra | reverse complement strand
ATTTTGGGGTATCGTGGCAAATTGCACTCGGTTTTCATGTGATAATGGTGATTAAAAATGGTTTCTTTCTAAAAAAAATCGCGTTTTCTTTCATAAAATATGCCATAACTTTTTTTGAGTGAACAATAACCAAATTTGGGCTTCGGAATCTGAAAGAGGGATCATTTTTACGTCGGAAATGGTTATTGAAAAATGTTTAAACTTTTTTTTTCATACAAAGTGAGAGCCGCAAAGTTGTGGTACATTTTGCGTCCTCTTGGTACTTAATGGGTTAATATGTTTCAATAATACATAGCAAATGAGGTTATATTGTACACGTGCTCGTGACTCTCGAGGCTACATTGACGGAAACTAGACGTATATTAGACTAGTTTTCAAATCATAAAATCTCAGATTCTCTCTAAAAACTAGATGGCATTTACTTTACTTATAGTTTTTACTAGAAATCGCTCTGTTTTAATTTTGTTGCAATATATAGTCGTTCCCGTCCGATTTTCCACCTGGTTCAGTTTGTTCATATATAATATATATTATAATTAAAATCAAATGTCGTTTTATATATTTTTACACTGTCTATATAGTAGTTTATAATGAAAGTACGTAAAAATGGAGTTTCTGATTGATTTTAGATTGAAATTCATATAGTTTCGAAATAAATAAATTTCCGAGTAATTTCATTGAATTTTTAAATATAAATTTAGGAAGAATAGAATTTTTCATATATTCAATCACGTAATCATATCGATATCATAAATTAAACGAAATCATTATTGCACAAGTTTAAATTCAATAAAACCAATAATGTAGAAAGTGTACTTTTTGCACTTCTTATCATATATATGTCAATCCCGCAGTCCCCGCAGTGAATTGAAAATTAGCCCTGGTGTACCTAAAATGAATTTCCTGTCAATTTTCAATGATAGTTTCAATCACCAGTCATAATGAAATGTCTTTTTTGCTCTAGTCTCGACTATCGATTATGTCATTTGTTACGGAGTGACGTTTCCCTTCGAATGAAGTTCATTCCTGAAGAATACCGTTTCTAAAATTGGATATTTCTTATAGCATTTAAAAAATAACTATATAAAGACAGCGTATAGAAAGGCGAAAGATATTTGTTTCTTTTTATTTTTACTTTTCGATTATCGAATATTGAAAACTGATTAAGTTCGTTATGATTTACGAGATTCATATTTATTATCTTTTATACACTTTCGGAACGGCGTTAGAACTTTTTTCCAGTGAGGGTTGATGTGTGTATTTTCGTAACCGAGATTTTGCGAATCGCAGAATGTGTGATTCATGCTTTTGCATATGCTTCAGCATATGCGTATATATATAATATATACTATATTTAACTGTGTTATATAAATATTGAATTCCTTCATATTATATAGAGAATATTATTGAATGATTGAGTTATTAAAATCTTCGAGGAGCATCAGTCGTCGATAACAAATTAAAAGAACAAATTTATATTTCTTATGATATACATTTAATACTGAATTTATTGTCTATCATATTATTATTTGTCAATATATCATTTTTCTCTCGTGTACATAAAAAATTAATTATTGGTTTAAAGCATACATAAAAAATTGTCTTTTTTTTCTGATGAATGAAAATGAATGATAAATTAAAAAAAAATCTTTTGACGTATAAAACGGAAGATTTGCATTTGTAAAAATGTTACTTATTAATAATTTATTATATGTACAATCAAATATGTGAACGCAAAAATAGCACCGGTTTTTTTTTTTTTTTCAACAGAATTATAAATGTCTAGCAGTTCTAATGTAGACATATTTATCTAATAACTTAAACTGTAATTCTGTTTAAGACTAACTCGGTGCATTCACTGCATTGTCACATTAATGTCACGTATTGAAAAAAATATTTAAATATATTATTTTAATATTTATAATATTATAATATTAATAATTGTAAATATGTGATGTTCATAATTAATAATGATATTTTGTTGAGAAGAGAAAGGATAATATAATATTAATAGTTGCGTAATATACATGATTGTTCCTAAAAAAAAATGAGAAATGAATAAACATAATTGATTTACCAAATTATTGTTATTTACAACTGAACTAAAAACCGTTAATTATAAAATATAATATAAATAAAACAATCAAATAAATTATTTGTTTAAAATATAATTGAAAAGTTCATAAAATTACATGATTTTAGCTATATATATATATGTGGGCAATCCACGAAACTTTTAACTTTTTGATGTTATTGAAATCTATAAAAATAAAACCATTTGTTACTGAATTATTTTTAATGTTTGTTGTAATTGTATCTGTATATTACTTAAAAGTAATAAAAATAAAAGTAAAAAAAATAAAACCATTTGTTACTGAATTATTTTTAATGTTTGTTGTAATTGTATCTGTATTACTTAAAAGTAATATATGTGAGAGATAACAAATAATTGTAATTATTTCTGTTTATCATACTACCTGAAACAATAACCACGCTATATTTTGCTAATGCGATGGAAAAATGTCCCTTGATTTTATAAAAAAATTAATAAATAACGTTGAGTCGGTCTTGTATCAATGCTACAAAAGCGTGGGAAGATCTTGTAAACATGATTGTTGTTTCTAAACATATAGTTAATTTCTATAATATCCCATGGCACAAACAGTTGCATCCAAATTAAGTAACTTTCAGTACATTTGTCCACCGTATTAAATGCGCCATTTTGAATATGTACATTTTGAATTATTACTTTTGAAGTATACATACATGAAGACACATTGTTCAACGACATTGTTGTGCTTGAAAAAAGAAAATTATTTTATATATAAAAAAGTGATGTAAGGAATTGAGAATATGATTTATTACAACTTCACTGAACGAATGTTTTAAATATCGTGAAAATTAGTTGAGAAAATTAATAAAGAAAATAAAACAGAATAGGATAAAATTTCTTCAGTTAAAATAAATTTTTTATTTTTAAGAGAAAAATTCAATCACAACAACTATTCTTTCTAATTTTTTCATTAAATATATTATCATAAAACAAAAATGTTTTTAAATTATCTGAATTTTAATGCATGTATATTACCTTGTTTTAAGGTAACGACACTCCTTAAGGTACGTAGCACAAGCTTGCAGAATTTCTTAATTGAACCGATAAATCATACTGGTTTAAATATAAAAAATTTTGAAATTCCGACGCGATTTTGTCGACCTATAGTTAAGATAATAATTTTAAATTGTTTACACCGCTTTTTACTCGAAATGTATATGTATATATATAGAAGAGCCGTTTTTTTCCTCTTTTTATTTTTATAGGGGATCTGATCATATGGAGAATTGAAAACTCTTTATTTAAATTGAAATCAAAATTTACATGTCACCGTATCGAAAAAATTGTAATCGATATGCGGCAAAGATATTTCATAAATATTATTTGCGGGTGGGGACGAAATATATCGTCCTCGCTCAATGATGATCTAAATATAGTATATAGCCTCGTGGATTCGCGTATCGGCGTATTTTACAAAACAAAATGACTGCAGGAGAACTGAATTGTAAACTCACAAATTAATGGTTTAAAAATAAACGCGCACGACATGAAAGTTTATGGCGCAATTTATAAAAGAAACTTTCGTAAATATGCAGAAGTGAAATTTGATTAAATTTTGATCGCAGAAAATTGAGCGTTCGTTTTTCATTTAAATGATAAAAGTTTTAAATGGAAGTCATAATTTCCCGGGTCCTGTGGATACGACAGTATACCTTTTGTTCCATTATTATCGTCATTATTATTATTGCTATATATATATGTTATTACTTTTAAACGTCATTACTGGCATTTTTTTCGTATACTGACAAATAACGTGTATTGCGATAAATGTATTTTTTTAAATGTCGAAAGGCGAAACATAGTTCAATATTATTTTACAGCCTGACCTTTTACAGAACAGTAATGAAAGCTGCGTAAACACAAAATGGAAATTGAATTACATTCGAGCGGTATCGCGATAACAAAAATTAATGAAATGGAATTATACTAAATAAATAAATATAGAACTAAATTAATAATGAATAGCACAATATTATAGAATATGATTATAATCACTAGAAATGAAATGCTACACACATACATACACAAACATATATATCTTATGTAAAGTGCTATATATATAAGAAGATTTTAGAAATTAAAAAAAAACTGTCATAAAGTCGATGAATATAAATAAAATTCTTTTCGTGCTGTTATTATCGCACTCATATATATATATATATATATATATATACATATATAAATATATATATATATATATATGTGTGTACATAAATATAGTTGTAATGGACTTGTTTCAGATTCATACTCCTTCTTTGTTGCTCTCTCTCTCTCTCTCCCTCCCTCTATCTATCTATAAATAATTATTATTTGTAAAATGTTTGGGAAACATTAAAATGTTCACACTCACCAACGTAAATTAATATACATGAAAAGAATTAAGTGGAAATATATATTTTAAGTCAGATTTATTTAGTTCATTTCCAAACGCTCGAGATCAATCTGACTTTTTTGTACAATGTACTATGTACAATGTTTCGATTAAACGAAAAGTAAAAACATGGGGAAATTGTTTTCGTTGCATATATATATTCGAAACACGTTATAATAACTTTAATCAAACATTTTTCCAAATCTAATTATAACGGCAAACAATGTTCTAGTAAAATTGGTTTCGGAGATCTTGTATGCTGACAGTATATTCATGTGTTTTCTAACAACAACAAAAATCTTGATATATTTGACTCTTCTCGTATTATTGTCTTTAGCTAAAATTTCGATGTCCTTAAAAATAAAATCTTATCTGGTATTGATCCTATGCATAGTAAGTCCTGTGTTTATTATTCGTATCTTCAAAAATATTACTTTTAAACTCGTTTATTCTATCTGTAAGTATCTCCCCATTTCTGGGATGTAGATACGCTACAGAAACATGTTGCTATATTTGATAAGGCATGCGTATATATAGAGCATAAAGTAAACGGATGAAAAATGAAGGAGAAATATAAACACATGTGAAAATATTTATACAGAAACCGAGGTAAAACAGTCATTGTCATAATAAATCGCTTTATCAATTGTATTTAAATCACCAGCCAATTAAGTAACAAT
This sequence comes from Trichopria nigra, assembly GCA_030522945.1. Classification (NCBI taxonomy): domain Eukaryota; kingdom Metazoa; phylum Arthropoda; class Insecta; order Hymenoptera; family Diapriidae; genus Trichopria; species Trichopria nigra. The sequence goes on along the minus strand of JAPYZR010004688.1, from coordinate 6,701 downwards.
ATATATTCCCACGAATTTACTTCATCTATTTTTTTTTTTTTCGGAAAAAAAAATGTTATGTAATTTTACAGTTCATTTTTACCATAATTAAAAAAAAATTTTTTTTTTAAATATTGTAATTTTACATTTTATTTTTACAATAATCAAGAACGTAGCTAAGCAACTCATAAGGTGGAGATTATACGACGTATATCATAAAATTTTAATGCGGTTGTTAAAATCAATCTTACATTAATTATATATATAAAAGCTAAGACATTTTTTCTACAAAATATTATAAAATAAAGGATCAATAATAACTATAATTTAATTTACATAAGTAGAAATATCCAAAACTGAAAAAGCACGCTACATGTTATTTAATTAAAATGACAGAAATTCCTCTTTTTTAGTGAGCTTTATTTTAAAAAGCTCTACTTATAAAAGCTGTAAAACTCATTAATTTAGTAGACCAACATAAAACTATTGATACGTGCCATAAGTATCAGTTTTAATAGTACGACTTACTAAGTCTTTTTATTTATACATTTCTATATATTATTACCACTTTAAAAATTAAAAATAATTATCTGAAAATGATTTCTTATTGCACCAAGTAGTTACAGACAGAAAAATTAATGGGGCCTACTACTACTACCACTACTACTGATAGAGGTAAAAGAAGTAGTTACTATAAACAGTAATTGAAAATAGATTTTTAAATGGATATACAGAATTTAATGCGTTTTAATACATTTCTATGCATCTGGATCATTTGTTTCTCGATTTTAAGGATTTATTATCTTGATGAATGCATTTAAATTAATTATTCGCATAATTTAAAATTTTAAGAAATATCTTATTTTTCGATTCAAATGTTTTCGATATGATTAAGAATTTTAGGTTATGAATTAGGTCATAAAATTCTTTACTTTTTAAATTTTTAGATTTTAGTCCAAGAAATTTTGAACGTACATTGTTTATAGCAGCTGATTTATATATAATATATACGTAATGTATATATATATACATTATATACTATAAATAATATACGCTCTAAATTTCTTGGAGTAAAATATCATTCTTAAGGAGTGAAAATTCATTCTTTCAAAAGAGTTCAATTTTCACTATTTGTAAAGTGACATTCCACAACAAGAAATTTAGAGAGCATAAAAACGTAATCATACCAACAATGGCGATGTGAATTGTTCAGAACTAGATTTGACTTTCCTAAAGAATTTTCACGTTTTCATGCCACAAAAGGGTATTTAAACTACGATTGAAATCGATTGAATAAGACTCCAAACAAAACAAAATTTCGATTTTAGGAATTACGGGAGTTTATTTTGTTGTGCTCTTATACAAAATAAACTCTTCACCTTTCTTATTAATGTGAAAATTATATAAGAATTAAATAAGAATTAAATAAGAATTATATAAGATATTTTGAAGACAAATCGTGATTTTCAATAACTGAGTCGTGAACCGTATATAAACAATATTTTTATTCGACATTATCCAAATTTCTCGAAACACGTGTTCTGAATGTTCATTCAGAATTAATTATTCCTGTGACATATATAAGTATATGTGATGTTTAATACGGAATTAAATTCAGAAAGTTTGATCTTGTCTCTCTAAGCAAGCAATAATATATATTTGAACAATTAAACTTTTAATTGTTTCAAACTCTTTTTAAAATATGACAATATGAAGGAATGAGAAATTTCATAAACAATAATTCTGAGATATGCAAATAATGGCAATTTCATGGATACCCTGTTACAGAGTGAGCTACAGTTTTTAAATTACATTTGTAATTCTGAAAGAATGACATTTTATACTTCAGAAGACTGGCATTTTTAATAAAAAAAAAAAAAAAATTAAATGTATTGCGTTACAGAGTTTGGAGTGGCAATATTTGTCTGGAAATTCAGTTTTTGATAAGGTTATTTTACTCTCAACTATTTTGCTCTCTATTATTTTCACCATAAAGTGAAAGCTCTTTTGAACACTATCATTCCCAATAATCGAAAATTATTTATACGGATTAAGAATTTAATGCATTTCTAAACATTTCTATACATTTCTATACATTTCTATACATTTCTATACATTTCTATACATTTCTATACATTTCTATACATTTCTATACATCTGAATTCAATATTTTATTTGCACGTATTAATTCAAGCATAATCATTTTTATTTATAAAATTGGATTGAAAATGCATTCATATTTTAGAGTAATTATTTATGGATTTGGAAAATGTCCGAAATGGACAAAATATAAGGATTCAAAAATTACGAATGCATTTTTATTGATTCCAATCCATTTTTGATTGTTGTTTGAACGGTTCACAGATTGAACGGCAACAAACAAAAGTGAGAAGTATATTAAAGTGTAGCAAAATCTATGTTTGAATGTGGTTTACAGTGTAATTAACAAAATATCATTGTTATACTACTATTTCACTAGTAATCTTACTATTGTTATATTATCCCACACAGCACAATCCGTCCCGGGATGACCTGAGGAGCTCCCGAGAAGCTCCTCAGGTCACAAAAACGGACATTTGGACGTCCCCAGGAGCTCCTCAGGTCATCACGGGACGGATTGTGTTGTGTGGGATGTAATACTATAGTAAGAACATCGACGGCTGTAAGAATATCGGAAAATGTTGACATTATCGTACAAATAGATATCGTAAAAATTCAGTAATTTTTTTTTATGGAAGTACAATAAACTTTTTGTGAACATACGGTAAAAAATCTGAAAAGTTTTTGTTATCCTCAACTGTTCAGAAACGTTCGATAATTTTAAAGGCAATGTAACAATATGTTTGTTTCAATTTTAAAGGTAAACATTAATTTCACGTATATAAAAACTAATATAAGTTCATTTAAAATTAAAAAAAAGAACGTCGAACAAAATGAGATATAGCCAAACATTTAATCGATAATATTCAAAAGTATTATATATAAGCAAACATAAAATCAATGCAAATCATCAAATGTACAATTTATTTGAAAAAAAAAAAATGTACAATTTAAAGTGAGATAATAAATTGGGAAAACAAATGTAATTTCGTATTATGAATACTCAGCAATCGACAAGTTTCGTCATTTTTAAATCCTTATTTTGTGTATTTCGAATGCTTTCACATCCAAAAATAATTTATGTAAAATATGAAAGTATTTCAAACGAATTTTATTAATAACGCATTAATCTTGAATTCATACGTGCAAATCCGTAAATAATAATTTCCAAAAATGCATGATATAACAAATTTCATGACCTACTACAATTCATAACCTAAAATTCTCAATCATTTTTAAATAAAAAATATTTTATAAATAACATATATTTCGCTTGAATACATTCAAATTCATAAATAATAAAATCTGAATATTCATAAACTATAGAGAATATTCATGTGAATTATTTTGAAAACTTTGAAACTTTTTATTTTTGAAAAATTAAAAAATCGTAAAAATAACATTTAAAAATATATAGACAATATATTTATATAAATGCACTTAAATACAAAAAGAATATATAGAAATATATAGAAATGCATTAAATTTTGAATCCGTTTAAATCCATTTTCGATTACGATTAATTTTACTTATTACAAATGAATACTGTTATACATATATATATATAATACGTCATTATATATATGTATAAAAAAATCAATAGATACCGTTCTATCCTTTTTTGTAACAATTAATTGTTTCGGCAATGTAACAATGTGTTTGTTTCAATTTATGTTTAAAACAAAAGAGTTGACTTAAAAACATATGTATTTCTCTATCACAAATATGTATTTAATTGTTCGTGGGGCTTACGGGAAATAACGGTTTTTACGAGCTGCTGCTTCAAATTAATTGAAATAATTAGGACGGAAATTTGATGCGAAGCAAAAATAAAACAAGATATGATATATTTTCCGAAATCAATGCAGCTATATCGCGTTACGACATTAATTAAAATATTATCCATTGATTTGCTTCTTAATTTCGAATTAATGATAATAAAATTTAACGGATTCGTTATAAAGGCATTTTAATGAGTCCTTGCATCGTCGCGAAAGAATTAAACCGATGATTAAACCGCAAGACTTTCTTATTACATTACTGTTTTTCCCCTGTTATTTTTTCTTTTTTATTATTATTGAATTATGGCATTAACCCATTTCCACCGAAATGTTTCATGGGTTCTTCGTTTCTTACGTTTGCCTCTTCTTTGCAAAAGAAACGTTTACCTCTCAGAAGCGAGAATTGGCCAACGGCGATAAACATCGTCGGGTAAGAAACGTGACTTGTGAGCAAATCTTTCTTTACATTTATTATTGTTTCATACCAATTGTTTTAATTATATAATATATAAATTTATTTATTTATTTCTATATGTCTATAAACATAATAAAAATATTGATTGCAATTTAACAAGTAAAAAAAAAATTGGTTAACGGTGAAAAAACTTGTAAAAATGGAAAGTGAACAAAAATATGTTAAGGGCTATTCAACATTTTTAGATAAACTCGAGGAGACTGCCAAATATCCAGCCGACAGCAATAAAAACAAAAAAAAATGATACAAAATATCCGATAACTTTTATTCATGAATATTTACAAAAAGGTATAAAAGTCGATAAAATGTTTAATAGTGAATAAAACTGCTGAAAACAATAATAACAATAAACGCATACAAAGCAAAAAATAAAAGGACTTACTAAAGTGACGAAAAAGAACAAGAATGTCCACGAAAGAGAATGCAAAAACTACATCTTGATGAAAGATGGTAAAACAATGCAGGGGTGGTTTTCAACTAATGTTGAAGAAAATAAAAACGTTTATAATTATAAAACCTGATCAAAGAATATTACGTTATCGAAACTTTGATAAATATGACTTGAAAAATTTATATATCTTGATAAAAATTGATCTAAACTTTTAAAAAATTGCTAAAAAATTATTCAAATTCATCATTGACTTGATGCAGAAAGTCAACTAAACATTATTAAAATCGACAAAGATATGACGAGGTTGACGTCATGTCAATTTAATGCATTTCTATACATTTCTATACATCTATATTGAATTGTACATTTGTACCTCAATTTTAAGGATTTGTTGACATCTTATTCATTCAAATGCATTTACATCTTTCGATTCCAATGTTTTCAAAATAATTGCGACATGTATTCCCTACTTTATGAATTTTCAGATTTTATTATTTATGAATTTCAATATATATTCAAACGAAAGATGTTTTATTTATAAAACATATATTTTATTTCAAAATGATTGAGAATTTTATGTTATGAAATTCTCTACTTGCCCAACATAGAAAAAGTAACAAATAAATAAATAAGTATATCGAACATTCCATGACAAGCAGGCCACAAAATTGTTAATTTCAATTTTACTTATATTGTGGTTGAAGTGACTTACAATTGTAACATTCTTTAACTGTTAAAATCATAAAAATTGCGATGTGCCAACATTTCATTTTTGTAATTTTAAAGATGGTCATTTATAAAATGTGTATTTACGTAGAAGACAATGCGTTTTATCTTTCTCGTAAAAATATTAATTACCACTTATACAAATAAACTATGGGTGAAAAATGAAATTTAATTTTTAAAATCAATTTTTCTATTTGTTAGTGTCTTTCAAAAATTTTGAAAAAATAGTTTTTTCACGTATGAAACCACTAGTAAATGTGGAATTCTGATATGATAAATTCATTATTATACATACGAAAAAACGGTTGAAACCGGACTGCAAAAAGAGAAGGCCCCTGGATTACACGTAAATGCATATAATACAAGGGCCAACTTTCTCGGACGTTCGACTGAGTGTATCTCCCTTCGGATTCAATGTATCCAAACAAATTTTTTTTTTATATTCTGAAGAAAACTTAATTCTCCGTCACATAAAAATATGAGAAATATGATTTAAGCATAGTGTCTAACTATGCTTAAAAGTAGGAAAACTTGAAAACAAGTTTCTATATTTTATCTATTGATGCTCCAATGAAGCGAGTCTTTTTACTCCGGGGCAAAAATGACCGACATTTGATATCTATCGCAATAATTCTCCAATAGACAAACAAATACTATTGTCCGAAATGAGACAAATCTATAAAAAATTGTACCGAAAGGAATTAGCTGATGCTATAAAAGCCGGTAAATCGAAGGATCCCTAAAGATTTTCTGAATTTCCGAATAGGGCCCAAAGTCATCATTTTCACGAATCAGACGACAATATCCGAAGCAATCGCATGAAAGAGATATATACCCTGTGTTTAAATGTCAGGGATTTTAAATATCGAATGGATTCGACTTGACAGCCATTGTAATGTGACATCCTTCTTTCTCTTCATTTTTCATATATGCCCTTTCCGGAGTGACGTATCGCCAAACCCTGACAATTGCTGTCGTCCAATTGCACTGACTCCAGAAGCTTCGAAATTTCCGCAACAAGTATCGTCGTACTGGCGGGATCCTCGACCAATCGCGGGAAAAACTAATCAACGCTTCTAGAGCAAGACACAATTGTAACGAAAGAAATGAAAAAAAAAATTCAGCCTGACGACCTGATATGGTGCATCGCGAACCCTCCCTCTACTCCCGGGACCCTCGGGGCGAAAGGAAACATATACTTTCCCGAAAATCCCGCTTTTCTTGTCATTGTGTTTTTTTTTTCATTCGC
>JAPYZR010004687.1:0-12235 GCA_030522945.1 Trichopria nigra | reverse complement strand
AATCTCGGTCGGTATAACTGTTCTAATACCTTTGAACCCCCTTAATATATATACATAAATATTACAATCGACTGTTTTGATGACATTTTGGAGTATAAAGTGGTAACTTCGGTGACAGATGGCTCCTTTGATGACTGTCACCGATGAATTTTTGATTAAATGGCTATTTCGGTGACACAAAAGCTACACGATGTAGGCATATATGTGGATAACTCATATGTATGTCCAGGCAGGTTGTGACGGTTAGGTTAGGTTAGTTTTTAAGCGGGATTATCTCAGGTTTAGTCCTCATTTACAGTGTTATCGTTGGTAATACGAAGAAAATGCATCAGATCACTTTTGTACAGAATTTCATGCCCTACATTTTTTTCATCAGATTTGTAGTTCTCGAAATAAACGCAAAAAACTACAAAAAATAGCTATTTTTGAGGGTTTTTCGTGGTTTTGACCATGATAATCGCATTTCCGTCAATTTTCATCTTGATATTCGAATTCATGTCTTCTATGTTAAAAACATGAAAATTTTAAGACTAACATTTTTTACTTTTTTCACATTGATATTGCGAGAAAACTTTTTTAATTATATAAGAATTTATCGTTTTAAAAACGGTGATTTTAACTTGAATATTTTGTAAAAATATAGGTGCGTGGACGCTTCACTCAGATTCCAAGGGAAAACAAAATTATTAAAAAATTATTGCATATTGTTGAATTCAATGAATTATAATCTATTGTAAGATTTGAAATATTCATGAAAAATGGCTATTTTTAAAATATTGTTACATTACACTTGAATAAACTACAATATGAACAAAATTTACGAAAAAATTTGTTTCTTAACATTTTCATGTTTTTTGACATAAATGCCACCGCATATTTAATTTTCCATTAACGAGCATATCCGACATTGGTATAAGAAACAGTGTATTCATTCAACAATCATATCATAGTTAATGGGTTAAGAACCTCATAAATTATAGAACTATTCTATTGAAGTTAGCATGTTATCGTTTTTAAATTTTCGTCATTGTTAACAACAATAAAAATTGTACTGTCGGTAAAAAGTATCCGAAACTTTAGAAATTCATCTGCAAGCGGTCAGAACTGTATAATAAAAAAAAATTGATCTGCTGGCAAGTGGTTTGCTAGCTCCATATACACATAAAAAAACTGAACGTAATGAGATATTACAAATGATGGCAGTGAAATGCAGTAGAATAAAAAAGGAATAAAATAGAAAAACAATGAAATAATAAAATGAGTCGAGTCAACGGGAAAGATGCAAAACAGTAATGAAAACGGCCTTGAAATAATTACGCAATTAATACGATATAATATGCTCGAACAGTTACAATAATACCGCCATATATGTAAATGGTAATGGAGGTCCTCGTTAACAATGAACGCTGCGACAAAATCGCGACACGATCGGAATTGCCAAAGAAGCGGGCCCAGAAGGACTTTGTTTTTACTTGCCCCGTTAATTATTTCATTTAAAAAGCCAGTCGCATAATCGGACGCCGAATCTGCAATCCGAGTCAGGTAGATCGCACGCCGAAAAAATTTTTGGCACAGCGTCAATGAAAAGTTGCAGTTTTCAAGCACCCTGAGTTATGGAAAAAATTTAAATTGTTAAAATGTTGCTAAAAATAAAGTAAAAAGCAAAAAATATGGATAAAAAAAAAACGATAATTAAATTTTGAAAAACATTAAAATCTACTATTCCAGAATCTTAACGAAGTCGGCATCGTTTTCATCTGGATGGTAAAGGTACGAATTCGGAAGTGGTGCACGAAAAAAACACTATTCAATTATTAACTGCAATTAAATGAACAAATTGCGATTAAAAATCAAGCTGAAAAATTCTATCAATTAAATTGTAAAAATCATTTCAGTAGAATTAAATATATTCAAAAAATGAATTTGAAATTCGACACAATTTTGCAGAAAAATTTTTAACGATAAAAGAAAGCAAGAACAAAAAATGGAAAATTTTCTCAAATATTCTCGACCTTTAATTAAACTTTATTGGCCTAATTATACTTTTGAAATGTAGTCACTTATTAATTAAAAAAGGTTATTTTAGATTATATCCTATCCACCAAGGCACAATTCTGACAATTATCTAACAACTATGTAACATTTATGTAACAAGTGACAATTACGTAAATTTAATGTGACTGTTACCTTTAATGTTTGCGGGATATCAGGAGACTTAAAGAACTCAATATTCACAACCACTGATGATCGATCTCGGGGATCTTACAGATTAAGGAACTTTCATAAATTAAAAGTAGGACATAGAAGCTGTAAAAAGTAACTAATTTCCGAATATAAACACTGAAATGAAATTCTATGCGGAAAATTATTTTGTTCATTTTCACACTTTTGGAAAATAATTCAGCCGACATTTGTTACGCGAGCTAAATTAAATTTAGCACTATAGATTACCCGGAAAACCAAATTAATTACGCGGTTCCCAATTATTCCAAGGCATAAGTTTAGCTCACACATTAATCTCACATTTGCCTTAATTAAACAAATGAATTAAATGGATGCCATTAATTTAATCAAGTTTAAATTATAGATTCAGTGTTTGGGACTTTTTTGCGGTTATTTACAACTGCTTAATTAATTTAAACCGGACAACGCGGATAAGGTTTGAAATTCGTTAAAATTTAATTATCTCATATTATATATAATCTCATGTTTAAACTAAATTAATATCAAATTACTTCCTTCATCAATTTCTGATTGCATGTTAAACGTATTTATAATTGTTCGTAATATCAACAAAAAGTAAAGAGAAAATTATTGTTTGCTCTGTGTTTGGATAAAGATGATGCACCTGCAATTTATAGTAAGTTAATCGTTGATTGAAATGAAATGTCATCGATGTTGTGTTGACAAAAAGAGTCGTTGTGTTGGTAAAAATTGTTCCATACCAAAGTTTGATCTAATTGGTTTAACTATATGGCGAATTTTTATAGTTGGCCCTTGCGGCATATGAAAATACACTAGCATGATGGGCCAACGGCAATAAGCCTCGCAATGCATTTCAATATACTGCAACTATTAATTTAATTCGACATGAATCAAATTTTTACTACTGGACGCTGACAATTACCCCTTAATTATTGTTAACCAGTTTTTTAAGACCTCCATATGCCTTATTATACACATGTATACTATTTTAAGTAGTATTCTACTCATTGTCAAACGTCGCAATTTTTTTTCCCACGGGAGATGATAACCAAACAGGGAAAAAAAATGTTAATCCCAAACACCAGGTTCTACTGTGTCAATCATTAGATATATGTTGCGTAACGCCCATCTCACTACATATTGTAACGGCGCACGCAATATCATTGTAAGCAATATACGTGTGTGTGTGTGTGTGTGTGTGTGTGTGTATGTGTGTGTTCTATCGTATAACTTTCATTAATCGATCGCCACGATTTTCTGAGAAGAGTTTCGGCGAAATGCTATTTCGAAAAAAAGTTTCTCATTTAGCCCCACCGTGGATATATGGCTTATTGGTGGCCCCACCTCCGAAACGTCCGTCTTGGGCCGATCGCATCCACAAGGATGATACTCTCTCCTTTTTCCACGTGCCGAGGTGATAAAAGTCCGAGAAGGTGAAGATGCTGCGAGTAGTTCGCGGCCCGTAATCAAAAGGGACGCGCGTTTCGAACGTTGAAAGGAAATTACGATTTTTTTTTATACCCAGTGTTGAAAAGATGGTCACCAAGACCCTACGACTGTTCGTCCAATGTGCGGTGCTTTACCTCTTCGTCAGCACATGTAAGTGATCGAATACCAACTGCGTATTGTACAACATGTATATAGCTATTGAAAAATAAAAACTTCATTTTAAATGTTTATACTAAAACATGCTTAGGAATCTAGAGTTGAGTATAGTTTTGAATAGTTGATAAACTGCAAAATTAACGTAACCAATCCTGGTTACTAATGCCCCTAGGGGAGTAGAAATTTTCTAAGGCCCTGATCAGGGCCTTACCACACGCGTCCGGCCCTAATCAGGGCCATCAAAAATGTCTACTGCGGGGAGGGGGGAGGGGGGCTCCCTACAGTAACATTTTCGCGTATTTCTGGGACCTTTTTTCTGGGGAAAGGCAGAATAATTTTGGAAACGCGTCAAAACGAGAAATAATTGCAAATGAGAGATTTTCTTTCAAATGGATAACACATGTTCATTTTTAAAAGTTAGTGTTGTAATATTGATATTAAAAATAATTAATAATAGTAATGTAGCTACTGCTGGGAAAAAGAAGTAATGTTTTTTTTTGTTTTTTTTTTTTTTTAATGACTATCCTAATTTAATTTATAAGAACAAATTTTGAAAGCGATTCGTCAAAATCTTGCTTAAAGTCATTTAATGTCTGATATTACACTTGAAGACATGATATGACATTTTAAGGCATGTTCTTCAAAATGTTCGTCGATTAAAATAGGTAAAAATCTTTTTTTAATGCCAAATGGAAACCTACCCTTGTAAACGAGAATATTCGCGACGTACCTGGTAAATGCTCCAGGAGAGTCAAAATGGAAAATTCCAGACCTCTTCAAGTCTAGCAAAAAGTTCAAAGTGTTATTATCTATGTTGATATCAAAAATCCTTCGATTCTCCATTTTTAGTGCAAGATTACAATAAAGGATTATAGAAAATGTTCTATACCTATGAAATGCTTAGTATTTTTTTTTAATCCTCTCAGAGGAATAAATAAGAATTCAGAAATTAATTTGAATTAGTTCTCAGAAGCCTGATGATAATCTGCGCAATATTGATTTGGATTAATATATAACTATTGATACTTCAAGATTATGTTTCCATCGTAAAATATATATGCATTTGGAAATTGCATTAGATTAATTAAAAATCAATTAACATATTTATAACTCAGAAAATAAACAAGTAAATGAATTATATATCGTACAAAAGATATTCAGAATTATTAAATTAATGTATAAAAAAGGGCTCGTTTGGAAAATCCAAATATTTTCAAAGTGTTGCAAAGTATTGAAAAATTTTTCTCAATCAATCAACTCAAGGTCAATATCGACAAACCGTTCAAAAGTTTATCTCTCTTTTTAATAAAACTAATAAAAGTTCAAACCATAATTAATATTGAAATAAAATGAAATGAAAATGAAAGCAAAAATTCATTCATCATTTTCCAACTTTCCTATTAAATCTGAATGTTTTGTATATAAACGTTTTATCATACATTTTTAAAATAAATTATAAAACAAACAAAATTTTTTTTAAACATCTTTTATTATTTATTCGCATGAAACACGGAATACAAACAATACAAACAATTGTTTGCCAACAATTTCTAAAAATAACAATAATTACAAAGTTAATAAGCTCTTAAAAACCATACTTCGTAATTCAATGGCGAAACCGAAGCTGGACAGTGTAATTGTCCAAGTGAATGAAATGACGAATCGTTATTACCCGATAAACTGACATACGCCCACCCTCTCTTTCCTTCTTGAGAGCGTGGCTTCGTTTCTTTATTTACTTTTATCGAGTGCAATTTAATGACTTAATTTTCTGTCTTACTTCAATCGAATGAACGACTCAACTTTTTACGATACTTCTAAATGATATATTGTGGAAAGACAACAAAACAAATACCTCAACTAAACATTATCTTTATTAAAATACAATGAATACATCATGTTACATTCAAGGACTATGGAAAATCTTGTTTAGGATAAATAAAAGTTAACAATTGTGACTCGATTTTCACTCCAACGAAAAGAAAACATATTTTTTACGTCTTTCAGTTGCCAGAGCTAATTTCTAATTGTTCCCTCATTAATTGTATTCCCGTATATAAGGTGTCGAATGAGAAATGACGTTTACATTGACTTAAACTGTTTTAATATAAATGTGTGTCTAAAAAACTTTGACAAAACAAATACACAAAACAAAATTTCGAACTCTTAAGTGAATATTTCATTAGTTTGCTAAATTATTTTGTCGCTACAGTTGCGGTTGATAAATTCACATAAATAATGCACTCGAAACAATTTAATATTTAGTTTCTGAGAAATGATTTAGTTATTAATTCCAATTTGAATTTCAGTTAAAACAAATCACCTATACCGTTTCGTTATAATAAGTAATTAATTAATACAATATTCCTTTATTCGGACATTGAGAAATTTATAATTTATCAGAATGCATATAGAAATATATATATATATATATATATATGTAACGTTATTTTACAATTTATCGCTTAATCACTGTCCGAGATGTACTTTATTATATAATGTAAATTCCAATCACATAAATAATCATTCTACATGTAAACCAAAATATATATATGTATATAAAATTCATGAAAGTAACGATTAAAATATTCATGCGATAATGAAACAAACGAGATAAAATGATGAACATGATTTAATAACGATTGTTTACATTTATGTCAATAGTTTATAACATGGAATAATTGATCGTTTTGAAAATAGTACAAATTTTAAAAATCAAAACAATATTTTAGTGCAGCACATTATTAATTAAATACATAAATTATTAACCGTAATATAAACATAATAATATAAATCAAGTCATCGTATCAATAAGGTCAATAAATAACAAGGAAAAATGCAATAACAATAATAAAATTTAATGCAGTATTAAGTTTTACATTAAACTCGACTATATTTGTAGGAAATAGCTCAAATATGTAAATTATGTAAATATTGCAAAATAAATTAAAGTAGAAGAAGGTAGAATGTTATTAAAATTGCTCTTACTGAAATTTATCGTCTATAATTATGGCGTAAAACTCCAATATTCAATGAAATGTATTCTTTAAATGGCCATGCTTATATGTTTTTATATTTAAAAAACAATGTCGATTTTTCTTATTTTTTTAAATCATTAATTTTTTGTCGTCTAAAACCAGTATCAAACTGCAACATATATTTTATGGGACAATGTATATAAAAGCAATTTTATTTATTATTTTACTGTATTATTTAAATTTTTAAAAACATCATTTCTAATCAGCTGCAGCTTATATACGTTGTTTTCAATAATTCGCTTTTTCACCCTCATTAGAGATTATTCGCGTTTCTTACCCTTTATCGATTTCATTTCACTGTTTGTAAGTCATAAAAAATGCATTCGTTCAAATACGTAAACCATCCGTGTATATAATGTAACATATGTATTCCCCAGCGTTAGTAATGCACAAAAAAAGAAAAGTGGATATTAGCATGTAGGATTAGAAGAATTTACATCTTATCATTTAATATAATTATGTTGTCAATATAATTGGCTATTGACTTAGATCATTGATCTACTATCTATGATGTTAATGGTAGCGATATTTTTATATATTTTAACAAAATTTCCCAAATTTCCCAAAAAAAAAAAAAAAAATCCAAGTCAATTGTGACTATTCGTAACATCCAAAATGTTAATGGTTAATACTATTTCTTGTCAGAAATATCCATTTTTCTTCACGTGATCGTAATCAATTTTTTTTTAATTATGTACAAATATAATCTAGAAAATAAAAAAAAAAACACGTCACAGATAGAAATTACTAAATTTTAAGTAAACCTTAGTTTTATGTAAATGTAATTTACAAAATATAAGTATAAATTTTAATAAATAATTTTTAAGAAAATGCACATTTAAAATATTACAATTTTTAATGGTTCAAATGTGCAGAATTTACACACTGATTTCAATATCGTTTTTTTTGTATATGTGTAAAAAAAAATCTTCAAATGGAGACCTCCATTACGGACTATTTTTAAGGTCGCTCTTTCGAATGGAGCAGTTAAAATGTACAGAATAAAATAAAATATAATCGTGGTCTTCGTCGTATTATTTTATTACATTACAAACGGTCGAGAAATCATTTTCAAACGATTTTGATTACAAAATATGATGTATAACACAATTTCTTTTCAAAAATATTGAAAAACTGCGATTTTTGAGCGACGACTTTTTTAATCATCTTCTAACGTATCAGAAGCGAGTTCCCGATAAATCGATACATATGTTGATTTTTGTCGATTTGGATTTTTAAATGGTGTCTGAGCGTTTCTGTCTCAAATTGGATCCACAATTTTGAAGAACTGGCTTCGAATTCCATTTCAGTAATGCCCGAAACTATACAAAATGATAATTGATAGATTACAATACCTATTGATTATATATATTAAAAAATAATAAATGAAAAAAGTCGCCATTTTGAAAATCGCCAGTAGAGTCTAATTTTGTACTGTGTAGAAAAATTTCTTTTATATACAGAAAACGAGGATGAAATCCGTGCGAAAAATCTGCACATTTCTAAATATACGAACTTCTTAAAACAAAAAGAAAATAAGAGAAAGTATAAGCAAGAATTTAAATCACCAAAACACCACCGGACCGGACGTCTTTGAATATAGAAAAATTATTTCATAACTAATGTCCCTATAGATCCAGACGAAATATTTTTAACGATTCTGCGAAAAGATACTGTCGGCTTATTTGTGCGATGAAAAGATCGCAATGACCTTTCGACGAACCGTCAATGCGGAAAATTTCATCATTGAAAATGCTTCAGGCATTTTTAAATACATGAATGTGTGTGCGCAATAAGGTAGACCTTGTACGAGACCGACTTTCGAATCTGTGTCGTCAAACTAAAAAAAAATGTATGCACTAGTATGTTTTTTATACAGAAATGCAATAAACGGGCGATGCTGCTCGCGTGTCATCACTTTTCAACCCGTGAGTGTCTGAGTGTGTGGGTATCTTTTTAGAAATACAGACACACACACATATATGCTGACACTAATATACAAGTACAATATGATTCGCGTAAAATATTCTTCGTTTTTCTTTTTTTTTTTCTTTTTATTTATTTACCTTTGCGCTTTACTTGTCTCTCGTCTCGTTCGAAAAACGCATTTCAACTTTTACGCCTGAAACGAAAAATTCAAACTCGTCTTCGAGCATCAATTAACAGGTGCCTATAAATACAAACTGATGTAAACGATCGCTTCGAACGCGCGTATAGACACGAAAACTTGTGGGACAGAGACGGAAAGAATGTTCACACATGCAAATGGCCATTTTTACATATATGCGAGAAGAAGGCACGAAACCGCACGATGTCTGTCTACTTCGCAACGCATATATTCGTTGCCGCCCTGCTGGTTGGTTACATAAGGAAAATAATTTTAATGAATGCCATGCGACTAAGTCCTTGGAGGTCAGGCTGAAGATGCTTTCCTGTTCTCAAATACTCCGACGAGAGAGTAAAAGCCTGCCGCAAGGTTTAAAGGCGGTCACGTGGTAGCGACGTCTCGAAAGGTAGGCAATTCCAATCAATCTGAGAAAGACGCAACATTCATCATTTTAATCGAAAGTGATCCCCAAAACTATCGACATTTTTTTAGACTTACCGCCATTGAAGGATGATTCAGCCCATTGACGTGATCCGGTGGGTCTAATTGTCACCACGTTCGAGCTGAGAGCCTACATGTATTGGGACGTGAAAAGAGAAAATTGATAGATGTTGATAAGATAGCGTGACCATAAGGGCATAAAAATCGGCCAATTTCACGCCTAACGGCTTTTGCGTATTGTCTGATCGATTCGTTATGAACGTCATATGTGATCGGCGCATAGCGTGACATCTGGCGTTCGCGCGATACGTAATCGAAGAAAAGGCACTGCAAAAAAATTCGTATTAATTCGTTTACTACTGATATTGGCATGAATAATGGAACTGCGCGGAGATTCAATAGGGGTACCGTATACTTTAGACCTTAACTTTGCAATAAGATAAGTGCGAATTAAAAATGATTGAAACGTTTTATTTTTTATTACAATTTGGGCCGTGACAGGGTAATTCTACATAATACGTGTAAAAAAATACCGGTTGAATTCGCTTAAAATTGAATACTTATTGTTTACATTTCTGAAGTGAAAAGTCCACTCGATTTAGAATTGACCTTAGTCAAATAAAAGTTATAATTCATCCTTTACAAGTGAACTTTTCTTGAACATAATTAATAGAGATTCATGACTATGCTAACTTGTGTTTGAGGTACCACTGTTTTTTTTTTGTCCCTCTCTTTCTTCTCAATAGCCGATAACGCTATTAATGAAGTATTTTAAAATGAAATGAGGATCATAACCAAAATTTACAAAGACAGCGAGTCGTGTTGACCACAAAACCTTACCCCAGGTGAAAAGTCCAGTTGCACCTTGTGATTAATGCCAGCACAGACCACAAAGGGTCTATCAGCGTCGGGTCAGTGCAGTCATTAAACTGGCATGGTGCTGATGATCCAGTACAGAATTCAAGTACTGGCAAATTTTTGGTATTGTCACAAGAGTCGGCATCGTACTAGCATAATACTTGTACAATACAAACTTCAAATACTGGTGCATCACTTTTTTTCGTTGATATGACGAGACGGAATTGTACCAGCACAGTACTGACGCAGTACTGTCACGCGCTATCATCATGCGGGTATGCAACTCAGTTTATCTGTCGGTATGTGACCAGTACTCTGCCGGTATTACTTCAATATTACGCCAGTGCTGCCTCAGTGTTCAATTTCCATCTGGGTGGTGAAAACATATATGGTACTTTCCAGGAAAATGTTTCTGACAGAATATACCCCCACAAAAAAATACTGAAGTATACGTTTTTGAGTACAACTTAAAACTTAAATATCTACAAGTGAATGTATAAAGTACTTAATTTTGTCAAAAACAATTTTACAGCTCGATATTACTAATTAACACAATGCAAATGAAAAATTACAATAAGATCTGACAAAATTGCGGTTATGGAGCACATATTTTTAAGCATTTATTATTACTCCTTTTGCTTGATTTAGGTTGACGACTGTCATCGGTAGTCCCTGCTAACCTTAAGAACCATTCACCTGCTTTGTGGCTTTACCGCACGCATCGTAATCCCGGCACCGCGTCATTTACGTCGGCCATAAAATTTTCTCTTTCGGAGTCCCTCCCGATTTTTAGTAGAAGGTCCTCTATAAGGGTAGGTCTCCCACATAGCACTTGTGTATTGCTGGTCTATGGGTTTACGCGTTTTACGCCAGAACGTAGTTTCTCCAGTCTGACAGGGTATGTCTGTCCTTCAGCCACCTTAATGAGGACTGATGTTGCATCTTTCTTTTTCAACTTTGCTTTCCCATATGGCATATCGGTCTATTATTTACTCCTGTTAAGGCCGCGACGTTAAGGCCAAGAAGTAAACTTAAGACGTAAGCTGTTAACTGATTCATTTTTCATCTTACCTGCTTCATGCTTTGTGATTGACGATGCGATTAAAGCGGCCATTAAGTTTAGACCACTTTTAATAATCATGATCGCGTTCTTCTGATTTTGCCTCGCATCCAGCATTTCCGAAACTTCATGTTACGTGGTCCGGAAGTTGTATAACTACTCTTGGCGTAGTCCTGCCACTTCCTCATAGACCTTTCTGCAACTGTCCAGGTCCTCAGCAGCCGCATTTCTACAGAAGTTGCAGCCGCTGCCTACACTGGCTAGATAAGACTGCATACTCATAGTGACCTCGTAATTAAGGCCTCCCTGATGTTTACGGCCGGCACTTGTAAGAGCAGTTCCCTCAGAAGGAATTGATGCATTATTATTATTATTTATTTATTTATTTATTTTTTTTTTTGTCGGAAGGGAAATGCATTAGGTACCATAGGGAAGACTTCGATGGATGATGTTAAGCGGTTTCCCGGTGTGTCGGACTCCCTCGTCCAGTGATATCATTTCCTTCTGATGCAGACTATAAACAGGGACTCTTTCCCTTATGACCACTTCGTTTACCATCGGGTTTGTGGCCGTAAGTTTCATGCGATCTCAATAAACGAAGAGAGCCCAGTATGACAGTTTTGGATCCGACCTACGATGGACTTAACATTTTACCTGTAGGTCGGTATGTTTTTGATATTGGAGGGGAGCTTACTTCATGCCCCCCCCCCTCCCGCAAGCACTACTATTATCAAAATGTCCAACTCAATTTGTAAGCCCCCATACATAATGAGGAACTCGACTATAGGAGGTCCGGATATTTCATATGTTTTTCATCTTCCTTTTTACACGCAGAGAAATAGATTGTAAAGAACTGATGGTAAAAAAAAATATGTTACATGATACCATCATTATGCTAGTAGTGAACATGTACTATCTCCT
>JAPYZR010004686.1:0-11875 GCA_030522945.1 Trichopria nigra | reverse complement strand
GCTCACGAACAAATTGACAGAAAAACTTTAATAACCTCTTTTTGGATATGTCTAAGCCCAACTTAGATCAGATAAAAAGCTGAAATATATCCTTCAAGTGATAGAGGAGGGGGAATGAAAAACCATCTACATTTTTTATAGGAAAATTCTTACAAACTTGCGTAGTTTCCTCAATTTTCGGGACACAATGAAAGGTCCAAACACGATTTATTTTAAAATTTTTTTTCCAAAAGTTTTTTTTTACACAAAATAATATTTCAAAACTTGTAAAACTTTCATCCAAATCATGGCTGTATTTGGATCTTTAAAAATATGCGATTTATGAAAAAATGTGTGGTACATAACAGTTATTGCTGTTTTGAATAAACTTCGCAGTGAAATTTCATTTCGGCGTATTTTTAGAAGAGCGTTTGAGTGATGTATATCGTCAAAAATAAACAATAGCAATTTTTTTAAATGTCGTTTCTTTATAGTAAGACAGAAAAATCTTGAAAAAATGTTGATAGAATACTCTTTCAGAGTTCGTAACAAGAAATAAGAAATTACCAATAAAAAACGTAAATATAGGCAAATAAAAACCCCCGACCTTATCACATCATGTCGCGGTGGATTAACGAAAGTGGCAAGAGTACAAACTTAATATTATTGATCGGTGAGATAAAGTAAATAATTTTTTTGTTTTGTTCTACCATATGATCGATAATCGATCAATGTGCACTGAAAGATTAATTAATTTGAACCTACAGAAGGAAACACTTATGCATTTTTAATACTTCTCGACCGCAATTTTAAAGTTGTTCAGGATATAAGATATATGGTAATGGGGCCCATCTCTTGTCATTATTGGTTTTGACCTTGTTTTTAATTTTAAAGGTTATTTGGAAGTCAAAGTGATTTTTTTTAAGTTCGCATCTCAATTTCTGACACCAGATTCGGAATGGTCAAATAAAGGTCAAATGTTAAAAAATCTTCCATAACAAGTTTTCTTTGAAATTTTCAGAATTTATTATTTATATTAACTTCAAGTTAATTTTCAAGGTCATCTGAAGGGTTAGAGTAATTTCTTTTTAAGGGAAACCCCTATTTTGACCTTCATTTGACCTTCTGAAGGTTACATTCTTACAAATTAACCTTAGCTTACAAATTAAAAAGTATCGTTTCGGACCTAAAGTTGAAGTAATAACCTTGACCTTGAAATGTATGTAGTGATAGAATTATATCGTTCATGTTTATTTATTCCGCTCCGTTAAATCATAACGATATGATACTATAATGAGGATCATTATATATAAAACACAATGCAACAGAGAAAATTGCTTTTTTAAACTTCCTCCAAATTCTCGCAAACCATGTTTCACACAAACAATAGGTTAATTATTTATTATTACACACTGTTTTATTTTCTTTAAATTACAAATTTTGAAAAATTGTTTTTATTACAATGCACAAAACCAGATTTCATTATAGAATAAATATCACCGGAAGTAATTTGTGTCGTTCATAAACAATAATTACGTTTTTCCGAGTTGTTTGCAGGAAACTGTGTTGAAATGCGCAATATCATATCACAATTAGCTCATCCAAAATCGATTTTCAAAAGAAAATTTCGTCAATGTTTTGACTAAATACAGCTAAAACATCTTAAGAACCAACATATTAAAAAAAAAAACATTTGTAAACTATAACTAAAAAAAAATGTGTATTTGCTGATTTTATCTCAAAAAATAAAATAATTTCACTCTTACATTCGTAAAAAGTCAATTTTGCTTTTCAGATATTTTTTACTTTTACTGTGCTTTGAAATACTGCATTTACATAAATTTTTATTTTTATGTGGTAATTGTAATGTTTGCTTTTCACGTGCATATCGAACTTAAATCACGCACATTCATCGTTTGTCTCTTATTTAGTCATATACTGTCAACTAATGTAATATTAAAAAAAAAAAAAAAAAAAACTTTTATCTTAAGACAATCCTGGTGTCTAACAGATGTGCGGTGTCACTTAGTGCTTATTTTTTTGTATATTTACATTTTCTTAAATTGTATAGAGTAAAATTTAGATAGCTCATAAGCACAAAACGGTAAAGGCATATTTCATTTTTTGCTTTTCCACTAAAAACTACGCAGATATTGCATAAATTTTTCCCAGTACGAAAGGCGAAAAACATTGGGACAACTATATACATTGCCAGGAAATCAGCTGTTTCGAATCAACTGAGATTGGGAACATCCGTGCACGTGGACGATTTTATACGGGTTCGACCTTTCGGTGAAAATTAAAAAAGACGCCGTTCAATAGTCCATTCATAAGAGTAATATCAAAAGTTGCGCATTTTTTGTCGCTTCTCCCAACTAACATGACCTGTAGAAAGTTTCGAACAATCTTTCTTATAAACAGATCAATTAAGTGTATATAATTTTAATCCTTCTTGTTGCCATTATATATATACGTAACTCATTTAAAATTGTCGCCATCACTTTAATTAATTTTGGATCAAACCCTGAAAATGATATCATTCTTCGTAATATTATTTACATTTAAGTGTACATTTGATATTTTACTACCGATATACTACTATTTCCAAAAATATTGTAATAACAGTTGAACAAATTTATATAATAATAGAAGTTCTATTCTTTTTTATCCATACTAAAATGATGGGGGGAAGGCCAAAAAACATCACGAAACAAATCACGAAAAACTTTAAATAACTTTATTAATTTAGTATCAAAAAAATTGATCAAAGACTCAAAATGTGCGGACAAAAGTCAAAACTACTGAATCTAAAGATTAATTCAAAAAAATGTATCTTTCTTATTTTATCGAGGAAAAACACGAACGAATACTTCAAGTACTCGAAATTCTTCATCAATTTTCTAAAATTGACCAATTAGAAGTCGAGATACCCTCACAAAAGAATGAGCAAAGCTTAAAAAATCTTATATCTTGCTTCATTTATAAATATTTCTTCAGAAATGAAGATTTCGATTAAAAATTTCATTTTCCATAAAATTGTGTTTTGTTTCAAAGCAACAAAAAAAAAATGAAGAAAAAAATTCTGATGAAAATTCCCCGTTACGTCGGTATAATTAGATCATATAAAGACCCCCTCGGAGTAGTTCGTAACAATGTAAAACGTAGAGTCATGCGCCTATATACTATCAGCTCTACAATCAATCGTAAAAAATTTTTTCTTTGAAAATTGAGTAAACGCACTAATTAGTAATTGCCATTTCTGGAGGCATCGTCGTTTTCGCAATGTGGCTATATAGGCTGATACGTTGCATAAAAACATTTAAAAATAACCTCTAAGTATAAATTAAATAAATGTTCTCGATCCTTCGCACATAGTTGTCGCAAAATATGCCATTTTTTGAAAAGAGGTTGAAAGAGGTATCATTAAAAATTTTTATATGACTGTACTTTTGGCTTTACTTAAATCTGATCATACTTTTTGGAAAAATACTATACTTTGAATTTTAGGATTTCAGACTGGAGCAACTCAATTTTATGCATGCAGGTGAACATTTTTTGCAACAATGAAGATTTATATTTTTCATTAAATCTAAAAATTTTTATGTAATTAACAATAAACAATGGATTAACTGACTTAAACTTTTGAGCGAACTTATATACCGTGTACGATTGTCTTATCGATTTTTGTTTTTTCTTTTGTATTGTATGTTTTTCTTTTTCAACAAACTTTTTTCTTTTGATTATATGTAAAACTTCTTTTATATGTAATTTTTATAGACAATAAAACATTTCTTAAGAAGTCTACAGGGATGGTTGAGACGTTTTTATGGGCTTCTAGACTAGAACCCAGTCTGTGATCCTGAAATTCAAAAAATAATTTTATTATCTGACGATCCTCTATAAGTTTGTACGATTCGCTGAGAAATCCTCTTATTATGAAGATTAGCAAGTTTCCTCGAATATAAGAGCGAATTTTTACGAAATTTCATTTCATGAGTTATACATATAGTTAATTTATAAGTAATGAAATGATTCAGTTTTTAACTCTCTTTTACTATAAATCGTTTTATTAATAAATTAAAATTGAATTGAAAATTCAACAATATATCATCGTTTAATTAAAATGACTTGATTTTTATTCTACCATTTGTAGAATTTCATTTTAGAGAACCAAAGCGAAGTTTTTATTTGAAAACATTAATCGCTTTTTATGAGCATTGCAGATATTACATTTCTTTACTGGACCTTCATCATTCAACCTTATGAAAGCGCCTTTCAATAACGAGTACAATAATGTTAATGAAACATGTTTTCTAGATCTATACAAATGTTTCGGCGTCTGAGCAAACGAATCGATCATCCATGTCGTTTCTATTTTACGCGACTTCTCGGAGATTGATATTATACTTCTTATAAGGACTATACGCTACAAAAAGATCATTCAATCATATTAAAAGAAAATCTTATTTTCAGTATCAAATCTAGTGATGTGATTTGCTTAGCTTCGTTTGGTCTTGATGAATGACTTTTTATTCCACAAATATATGATCTGTGCTTTGAACCCAATTTTAAACATATTTTTTTTGTTTTGAGAGAGAGAAAAACTGTTTTTCTCAAAAAGTGAACTGTACTTCATGTTTGTATACGTGATAAGATGTTCCAGCTACACCTCGTAATAACGTCAATGTACTTACGTACGTATACAATATCATGGACAAAATGTTTTTATTGGATTTTTAGATCTATTGCAGACTAACATGTGGACATTCGATGAAAAAACATATTTTTCAACGTTGCGAGAGCGCTTTCATCGATTTCGCGCCCTAGGGTGAAAGTAACGGGCGCAAATTATCGATCTTCGCGCCCGTCGTCTTAAAAAAATGTATGCATCACTCGCTTCGTTCGTGTAATAAGTACAGTCCTATGAGTTTTTTAAAAATCCGTCTTAAAATTTCGTCCTAGGCACATAATATATATACACTGTTTTGTTCTATTGACCAACCTACGGTATTGGTCGAAGTAATAATAATGATAATAATAATAATAATAATAATAATAATAATAATATAATAATAATAATAATATTATATATATATATAATGGCTTCACATATGCCACTGGTATAGGTTCGATTGCTCGAATGTAATGTTGACAACATGTCTTAAATTCTTTTCTTTTGTTATGATTTGGTTCTTGTTTTGTTTCTTTTAGGTTGCTAAGATGTTTACATTTTGGTAGTCAAAAAAGAAGTGCAGTGTTAATCCCGAATTCTTGTTTTCTTTTAGTATTGTACTAAACTACATTGCTCATATCTTCTGTCTCTGGTGTATCTTTTAACTATCATTTGTTAATATCACACTAAAAAAACCCTACTATACTATTGAAAATTTTATTGAAAGAAGACACTGATAAAATTTCAAGCCAATCGGTTAAAAATTGCTTGAGTTGTTCTGCAAGTCATTTTGAAAAACCTATAATTACGAGAAAAACACGTTTAAAGTTTTATAAGTATACAAAATTGGAAACTTTCTATAAATTTTTTATACAATATAATCTACCATTCCAGCACCATACAGTTGGATTTCTACGTTACAGTTAATTAAACATATATTTAAACAATTGTTTTCGATATAAAATATATAATTTAAATTTTTTAATTCTACTGTGAACATACACTAAGGATGTAAGGCCTTACTTGAATATAAACTTGAAAGAAAATTCATTGAAAGTACTTGATTGAACAGGTAAAAAACTAAAAAATTGCGCCAATTTGTAAAAACAAGGAGGTTACGAATTGACCTCGATATCATATCAGTCAATGTTAGAAAAACGATTCGATGGCAAGAAATGAAGGCAATTCATTTATCTTGAAAATCTTGTATTGTCTATACGCTGGACTGGAGTGCTTCAATCGTTCTCCTTTTTATAAAATAATCAGTAGGTCAATTTGTATTAATGAAGGAGATTGTATATCAAGGGCGGAAAGTTGCCAATTTCGCTTGCAACGCCAACCTAGGCCTTGTTACATCTGTAATCGACAATGTTCCTTTTTTTAATTGATAACGGGCATTTCTTCAATAGATATAGCAAATTGATTGAAATAAATCAATTTCCGCCCGCTTTACAGGACAGGGTAGTTAAAAAAAAAAAACATTTATTTAGATAAAGACCAAATTTGAAAAAATAATACTACATTTTATAAAATGAATAAAAGTCGACAATGTATTATATACATATATATATATATTATGTACGTAATATACTATGTAGACAGAATTCACAATAGAAAAGGCGATAAGAATAAGGAAAAAGGTAAATAAATTATGGAAATGATAAATAAAAAAAAAAAAAAGAAACAACGATGGTGCGAAATTACTGAAGCATTTCTGGGTTGTGTGGCTAAAAAAACTATTTTTTCGAGTTTATTTGTGAATATAAATTTCAATATTATTCAGGGATATCTGATGAACATTTTCAATAAGATTTTCTTATCTTCCTTTCATGTACACGAGTTAAATAACTTTATTTCAATTCTGATTTATTTATGTTTATGAGGCGTTTTAATTAGACATATACTCCCGGAATTCGCCGGCAACGTCGTGAGTGTACGTAACATTTATACTTATTTGCGCAAAGTGTGTTCATTAAGGAAAAGTGACGTATGCCGTACAGATAATTTTTTTCCAGATAATAATCATTGAATTTTTATTACTTTTTACGCAAGATTATTTTTCGCTGCATTGCCAACTTCCCCTTTTCCGTTCCTTCTGGATAAGAAAACAATTAAAATTTACAAAAAGTTTCAAAGTAACAATTAATCAACAATGTATTGTTCGTTGCTTTCTATAAAACCCGGTTCTCAGAGTCTTTATCCAGATCGAGACGAGGTCTGAGCTGAATTGTTCAGATATTACTTATATGAATTTAATTCATACTTGATGCATATATAGAAAAAGAAATAGATAACTACTTCTTGTATTTGGTCAGATCTTAATGTCATTATTTAAACCATTTGGTAAAAACATACTCAGAATCGATTCAGATTCCGAATGAAAAATGATCAGATCTAAAACAGACTTTATTCATAGATACTTTATATTCATACATCACATTCTAATATATTTTGTACTTCCGATCGCTGATGTGGTTATAATTGTTTCCTGGAAAATTGCCCACGTGGATTTGAAATGATTTTAAACTTTCCAAACTTTCTTGATTCATTGATTGATTGATGATCTAATGTCATTTAAATAAAACTGTTGTCTAATTCTAGCAGTAATTGAACAAATCCTAATTTTAAACCTAATTTTTTAATTTTTTTGTTCGGAATTCGGAATTTAATCCTAATTTAATCCTAATAAAAAAAAAACGTTGAGTTGCAGTGATAATTGCACAACGTATACGAGTCGAACGTCAACATTAGGCTCGAACAATCATCATTTTGCAAATCAATTAGCTAATAGCGCCATTATTACACTGATTGATTGTCGTTAAGAATAATGGATCATCCGTCAAACTGTTACGATTCCTGGACACGTTTGAAGCTTTTCGAAAAAGAGGCCGGCCATTTTTTAAAACAATTCTCATCTTGAATCACATAATTTGGTCAGTGCTTATATTTATAGATCTGATCACTTTTATTTAGATCCAAGTTGAAATTAGAATTGATTCAAAATAATGAAAAGTAAATCAACTTGAACTATAAGACCAGATCTAACTTCCGAGCGTTATCTGATTATACAGATTATCAAATTAGATACAATCAAATATATTTCTGTCTTATATGATCCTATTATGAAGATCATCTATTATAATAACTACGTCCATTCTTCAAATCCTGCATATGTTTGATCCGTCAAGTCCAGATGTGACTCACGTCTAGTTCTTATCAAATTCAAATTTAATTAACGTCCAATGTGTAGACTTACACAGATCTTCTCAGGTTCAATCATATAATCATTCAGATCGATGTAGACCCAGCCAGACCGAGATTAGACGTGTTTTTTTTTTCCTGCAGAAGGTCATCACCGTAGCACATGATCCTCTGATTACTGTGAGCACATTTACTCCAGAATTCGCATACATTTGATATCACGGGCAAATGCCGAATGTCTAAAGCAAGATTTCGTCTAAGTCAAAGGTTTAGCCATATTCCAGTTCCCGGAATTTATATATAAAAACATAATAGGCCAGCCACTGTTAGTCGGACAACATTGATTGAAGTCGACATGTGCTTAAGTGGTCTCCCGACCATATCGCGTTTTCCCTATCCTGCAAGCATCGACAAATTTCTATTCCTCCGTAAAGCATATATCGGCTCTCAGTCGACTTGGGTCGCTCGACAAAAGCGCAGCGCGCGGTACCAACTCACTCAGCCGGACATTCATTACGCGACAACTATATTTATACACACCGTATAAAACGTAAAACACGTCGCGAACTTCCATTGTCTTTCGTCATTCCGATACCTTAGTTAGTACGGTGGAGTCATTAATCAATTGGCCTCGTGGTTTTTCGTTTCTCGGTGTCACGTGCGCGATCCTTTTTTTTTTAATTAACTCTCGAATTTTGCTGATCCTATATACCGACGATACATTTGTACGTTTGACGAAAATGTTGACGGTGGTCGCGTGAAATGAAAAACCAAAGACGAGACAAGTGGTGTAAACTTTTAAGCAGTGCCAAGACAAGCTTTCGTGCAGAAGTGTGAAAGTCACGACAAATTCCAGTGCCTATCATCGAAAATCAGTTTTTTTTTTCGGAATATTGACGCAAAGCATTATAAACAATGGCCGATACAAGAATAACAAATGGGCTTTTGACTTTTGTTTTCGTGGCTACGATTGTGTTTGGCGCGGTCAGTGCCATGCCGGTAGACGAAAAGTTGACTATCAATATCCTACATACCAATGACATGCACGCAAGGTAAGTTCATTACCTGATCTTACGGATCGATATTAAATGTAACATCTTAATATGACCTATCGATATATGATGATGAGAATCCCGAGTTTTCAAATATTCTCTATTGTATATGTTTCGATGAAATCTGCCAATCTGAGACCTCTCTTATAAAGTTTGCAATAGCAAATAACGTTTTGGTCAGATGGCGCGAATTCATCTTCATATTTTCCACCTGCCGACAATATATCGAAGTGCCAATTAGTTATCGATTAGCATAAAGCGTCTCTTATGACGAAGTACATACTTGTTAAATTAATTTGCTCTCGAAAGTTATAGGGCATCACTGACGTTGAGTTGCAGTGATAATTGCACAACGTATACGAGTCGAACGTCAACATTAGGCTCGAGCAATCATCATGTTGCAAATCAATTAGCTAATAGCGCCATTATTACACTGATTGATTGTCGTTAAGAATAATGGATCATCCGTCAAACTCTTACGATTCCTGATCACGTTTGAAGCTTTTCGAAAAAGAGGCCGGCCATTTTTTAAAAGCTGCCTCACACTGTTAGCTTTTCTAAGATTCACTCCATTAAGTAAAAAAATGCAATTAAGATCATACATATCTAAAAAAAAACGAATTTTCGTTTACTGAAGATAATATATAGTTATTTGTAGATCAAATCTCGAGATCCGTTGTACAAATATCGTTAAATCAAAATTAAATCACATCCTATGAACGCAATTAAATGAAAAATAATGCTTGAAACTGGATTGAAATTAGGTCTGTGAAGAAATGTGTATAATTCTATCGTGATATGAGTCTATCATAAACATACAAACTCGGAAATTTCAAAATTTCCAAGACATAAGGAAATACTTTTTGATAATTAAGACCGAGTTATGTAACAGCGACATTAGAGAATTAATTCTTTAAAAAACGAGAATTTGAAATAAAATATGATATACATCGTAGCTGGGGTAATTTTTAAAGTGATCACTGTCGGAAGAATTGACAATTTTTTAAAATAGAAATTCGATTTCATTTTTTGGATATTCAAAGTAATAATAAACCATATAAAGGTAATAATTAGAAACCTTTAAATTCTATTTAAATCAATTTACCTTTATGAATTATCTATTTACATACCTCAGATATCATTTTACAGAAATATTACTAATCGTGTGTAATTATAATTTTATCAACAATGTTATTCAAAATTTAATGGGTCTGATGTATCACAATACCAGCTGCAGTTATGTAATCATTATGACATGAAATAAAAATAAAAAGTGAGCAATATGCCTTGGCGTTGTTCGATTTTAAAAATTATTCTTTTTTTGAATAACTTAACGTTTGTTTATGTTAAAGAAATTACTTCATACTTCAGGAATTATTTCAATTGTTCAAAGTAACGTCGCATCACACGTATTTTTTCATAAATTCTCGATATTTGTTTCGTTTTATATATGGTTATATATAATTAAATATACCTCCATGACTATCTTAAATGAAATAACGGTTTGTAAAATTCGATACATTAAAAGGAAAATAATGAAATTAAAAATTGACATAACACTCAAAGTCAAAAATACAATGACATTTGTTTTATAAAGAGAGTCTTTGTGCAGATTACACATTTTCATCTCTCGTTATGTCACGTATTTTGACAACGATAGTGTTATATACCAATCTCGGGATTCAACCGATTTGTTTCCACGTCTTGATGTCGAAATAAGTATTCTTATTATTGCGACCCACACTATAGGTTGGATTGAATATTGAATTTGATTACTAGAAAAAAAATGACCGTACGTTTTTTCATCAATTGTCCATGTTTCGTATCATAATAAGTTTGCTAAAGTTAGATCTGATTAGTTACATTGGGATATACCTTTAACAGAGAATAAATATGTCAAACTTTAGAAATCTTATATATATATATATAGCTCAATTTATTAAAGATAATGCGTCATAATAATTATAAAAATTACTAAAAATAATAAAATTCAAAAAATTGTATAGTTCTACGTTTATTGAGGAAAATGATGAATGAGTACTGTATATAGTCGGAAATGTGTACCGAATCAATCAATCATTGACTTTTTAAAATCGACGAATTAAAAGTCGAGATATCCTCGATTTCTAACTAAACAAATATTATAATTTGCTTCGTTTATTAAATGAAATCTATCACAGAAATGCATCATAATAAACGTATGGCATACTAAAAACAAAGTCTTCCTTACGGCCCATATTTTGACTATTTTCAAGATTTAAACGGAAGTAGACCGGTTGAGGCTCAATGTTAGCACATAGTAAAAGTTTGAAAAGATTGTTCTTACTCTGCTGCAAATCAGATATTATATATGAGATGATATTCATTAAGGATATCAAAAATCAGTCAAATAACGAGTTTATACTTTCAGTTAACATACCGGAACCTTTTACTTTAAACTTATTTTCATGATGATTACATAGAGTATAGCTTACTGATGAAAATAAGCCAATAATGAAAGTAATTAACTATATGGATTTTAAGAATTTGTTTTTACATATCCAGAATATGCAGAATTTCATAATGTATATATAGGAAATAAAACAGTCGTCGATTTTTTTAAAATTGAGCAATCAGAAGTCGAGATATCTCCGATTTTCTGATTTCTAATCTGGAGCAAATGTTTATCTTTCAAAACATAATGCACCTGTATATATATATATATGTGTGTGTGAAAATCTACTAGTATAACAAAATATAGTATAAGACCTTATCTTTCATTGCATTAAAGTGAAGTATATATATATATATATATATATATTATGTAACATTAATGTAACATTGATGAAATAAATAACCCGGGAAAAAATGGATACAGATATAATTATATCTAAATCATATATGGTTATATCTGGATCATATATGGTTATATCTGGCTCATATATGTTCCAGATATGATCATATATAATTGAGATATAACGATATATGACCA
>JAPYZR010004685.1:0-22967 GCA_030522945.1 Trichopria nigra | reverse complement strand
AATTTTTTCTTTGCTAATTTCAGTGACATTGTATTACGTACTGACCGATTCAAGTTCAATGGGATTCAATAGGATATTTCCATTTGAAATATACAGGACAAAATTGAGGTCTTGCAACGCTGTACGCGTTTTTTCCGCTTCTTACCATTTATTTGTAAAAATAAACATGATATATCAATTGAATTCGTTTTAATACGTTTTCATCAATTTCCGTTTGCTGAGTAATTAATTGATGGTCATTTTCAAAGATCAAACGAAAATAAAATTACGTAGAATTTAGACGGGACTAAAATAAAATACAAAATCAATTTTCATTCTTCTAAATTCCAATAAAAAAATCCAATAAAACGAATTTTGTCAATACTTTCATATACTTACTGCGGAAATGCCGTAGATATTTGTCTGCATAATACGTAAATACATAAATACCACGACACGAATTGGAATCAAGTGTATCGAATTGAAATTATACGGCAGACTATAAAAATGACTGAAATTGTATGAAATCAGTGAAGTTCAATTGAAAATTGAAGGAATAACTGGATTATGGGAAATAATGATTTTTTTCACCCGGTTCACTCCGTTTCTCTTTACCGAATAAAGCATTCCGTATATGTATAGTCTCTTCCACTTGACCCCCACGCTCAAGGTTAAATAAACTCGCTACTCTACCTTCGCATTGTTAAGTGCGACTGTGTCTATTCGTTTTTATGTAAACATGAAGATTTCGACCCGAGGACTTCGATTGTCCCAGTGGACCCTCAAATAAAACTATATGTATAAGAGGTCGACCATGTATTCTAAAAAGGACATCAAAAACTGTTAATTTTAAGCGCAAAAACTTTTTGGTTTAATGTGTGTATGTGTGTGTGAGCATAAAAGTTGATAAAGGTTTTAAAATGAAATAAGAATACACAAATACAATAAAACCAGTTTTACAAGACCAAAACAAAAGTAATAAGAAACAAAAAAATTATATTTTCCAAGAAAACTGGAGCTAATTAAATAAATTGACAAAAATTCATTATTTGGAGTAAACAACAGAACGGATCAAAGGATAAGAAACCGTAACAATAAAGGAACACGCCAATTACAACAGCGGTCACGAGCCAAACCTTCGCCAGGCGGAATCGTTTTCGTGAACGACCGAAGTGGCTCGTCTTACGGCATCGCGGATTGCTGCTCGAATACCAAGAACATAATTGTTTCTCGAACCATTCGTATACACAACATTCCTTTATTTTCCGAAAGTTTCTAGAACTTTCGTAGTGTTTTGTTTTTTTTTTTTATTTTTTTAATAATTGGTATTACCATGTATATGGACATTGCTTTAGGGTGCACTTGTATGTTTCATTTGTAAACTCGTAACATTAAAAAAGTTATTAAATTTAAAGTTTAGAAAATTTAAAATCAACACATATAGGATTGCAGCGGATGGTGAGTTTCTTCACTCATTCTCAAGAATGTATGAAATAGCATGAACAATACATAATTTCATTTATGACACATATTTTCTAATTAATATATATATGCTTACTTGATTTTCATCGTATAGAGTTTCCATAACCAATGATGATCTACTTGGACCCAACGGAATGTTCTCGATCGGTCACGTTTGAGGATCGATTATTCTAGAATGCATCGGATGTTCTAGAATAATCGACAGATATAAAGACAAAATACATAGCGTTCAAAACGTCCAGAAATTCATTGTAAAAATTATTCACCTGAAATGCATCAGGTCCACTGAACCTAATGTACGAATGGTCAAAAAGCTCCATATAATCATTGAAGAAAGTTTCTGCACTAAAGAATTCCAATTTCATTCAACAAACGTATAGATCATAAACGTAACAAAACTAATCAATTTCATTCGATTCAATTCAAATATGGCTCGGAATGACACTTGGATAGGGAGTGGTTTAGTTTATGCGTCTTACGTGCTTACGGAATTCCTTGAGCAATCGTCGTCTTTGACGCTTCAAGGTTGCGATTCGGTGGCTTCTGATGATTTGCATTCTGCGGAAATTACACACGCAGCTTTATTGTAATTGATCATATCCCATGACGTCTTTTGGCCGTTTTCGTCACGCTAAAATCATTTTGATTCTTGCACGATGACATTGAACACTTATTTATCTTCGATGTGACTTATTCGAAGTTGTCTAACCCTACTACGCCCTTAAGGGGATTTTATTAGAGCGATTTCGACAATAATGTCAATTCCTAATCTAAAAAGTCGAGGAATTATTCAAATCGATTTAGAATTGATCGAGTTTTCATGGCTGATTTCATGTTTTTCTCGATCCATTTTCTACTTAACCGATTTATAGGAAACTCAGTAAACCAAGAAGTATTGAAGTACCAGAAATAGGATTAAGAATGATACAGAAGTATTCGTTTTGGACAGGGATCGATTTAGGTGCCCCTTTAAAGCTAGATCATTTAAAAACGTAGAATATTACAATATGTTCAATAGAGGATCATATATAGTTTTAATACAATTTTTATAAGGTACGTATCCAGTGATGAATCCATAATAATAGTTAATCAACTTAATAATAATAACAATAATAGTAATAATAGTAATGTGTTTATTTCTTTCACAAAAGGCGAGAAGAGCAAGAGCTGCTTTACAGCCTAACCTTATAAATGACTCCTGCGCTTAAGTCTCTACGCATTTTTTATATTTTTCATTGGCTGAATTTCCTTGCGTTCCGATTGCGTTTATATGGATCATGCTCGTTGTAGACGTAAGTTGTCTATTCTTGATCTGGATAAACCCTGGAAAAAAAGTACGTTAGAATTGAATCATGCTTGAATAAGGTTTTATAATATGGACCTTCATCTCCATCAAACGTTGATCCTGTTGAAGTTTCATTTTGCACCAATCGACAACAAATTTTAAGAGTAACCGCGCTTTCGGTCAGACGCAGAACGAAATACTTTACCGGAAACCTGTACGCCATAGAATTGACGAATTGAGAGAATTGCACGGTAACAATTTTGGAATAAACTATTCGGAAGTATTTCAATTTTCACATTACAAATTTGTTAGTATCACTATTTTAATGCCTACCATTGGTTTGGAAGAGTCGAAAATAGGGGAAAATGCCTGAAGATATTGTTGAATTAGTACGCTAATACATATAAGAGGTAATTTATCGACTAAGCAGACGACTTTATCGACTTTTTGTTGACATTATCCCGCTTCATATTTGCCGCTGGATTGGTCCTTCATGTTTGCAGCGGGTTTGGTCCTTGGAATTTTTTGATAATTTGCGGCGAAACGTGATATGGTTTGTACTGTAGTATATTGTGAATGTAAAAATGTATAAATTAAGAAAAAGTATTCGAATTTCTTGCCATTTTAGTGTTCGTTCTCTTCGCTCGTACCAAATAATGCGTGTATCTTAAATGTTGAGAAGTCGGCGGGGTACTAAAATTAGCGGCCATGAAATCAGAACTATATACTTCGCAGTCGAGACCAAAACAATATACACCCTTATTGGCCCAAATATAAAAGAAAGCGGGTACGTTTATTCCTTCCGACCGTAATGCTGCGTTCCGTTATTCTTTTTTTTTCACAGTAGTGCATCATGTACGATTGTTTCGATATTGTCAAAGTGTCCGTCGTCAAAACCAAATAAAATAAGGGGTTTTATGAAAAATGTTCACTCCAAAAATGTTGATGTCAGTCAGTCGCGTCTGTCGCGAGTTCTTAGAAATTCCTCTCCTTCTATCTCTTTGTTTCACGACCTTCTCTCTCGCGGCCTGTATACACCGTGCCCTCCCTCTGCTTCTTCTTCTTCGCCTTCTTCTTCCTCCAGCACTTGGTCGCCCTACTGTATATATAGAGGAACTTGCGGCGGCCTCTTCCTCCACCACCTCCCTACTCCGATCCATCTCGCGGTGTTCGTGGTGTGCTACGGAGTCCGGAGTTCCTCTCGCGGTAGGCTCGCCGGTGCTAGTCCCCACCCTGGCTACCACGCTGGTATTTCGTTGCCTCTCTCCCTCTTTCTTCCCCACCATTTCCCTCCCTCTCGCGACAACTATCTCGCTCCGTTTTGCGGTTCACCGTGGGCGAGAAAGAGACTCGAATGCGTGGATGGCGCATATTGCGCCGCGCGTCAAATGCGGAGATAGCCACTAGCCGTTATGGCGGGCACGCACTGCCCATCCTCGATCGGCGATTGAACTCCTCGAGAGACACACCGAGCCGCTCCGAACGAAATCGAACGTTAAAAAACGAACGTCGCTAAAGGAACGAGTAGATTCCACGCGGGGACCGCGAGTGCTTCGAGTCGGGGATTTGCATCCCGCGAGTGTCGTCGCATCTATATAGTTTTCTGGTGCTTCTGTTTTCCGAGTCCGTTCCGAGTCCGTTCCGAGTCGCCAAATCGCCAGAGCGCGGAAGTAAGAGGGAAGTTACGCATCGCCGCGGATCCGCGAGGTGTGCGCCGCTGACTCCAGTTATAATAGGTGATTTTTTTTATAATAAGGCGCGCGAGCTCGCCGAGATGCACTGGTGTTTTTTGCTGAGGAACGGGCAAAATGTGACGTGAGGACGAAGAACGAAGGCGGGGTTCAAGAAGATCCGTTTCTCTCCGGCGGCTTATGGTATTACGGTTAGTTATTGCTTCCTCTCGTTTGTTTTCTTTTATATATACATATATATATACGCGATCTTACGCTCGCCGATCTTTCTCCTCCGCGTAGTTTACGGAGCATTGCGCGTTCCGAAAGACACCGATAACTATACGGTATCGATGCGGTTGACGGCGGTACCACGCGAACGGAAACCTTGAAATGCGTTCCAGCAATTCAAAACCTCTTGTTAACGGCACTTTCCATCGATTTTTATACACTCGATCTTCGGTATTTACCCGTAACGAGGTCTATGTATCATCCGCGATTCGGAAATGCTGCGCGCGGACATGTGACGGCGACGTAAACAAATGACGGAACTGGTATATAAATGCGTGTACATATAATCAACAGGTGCATACCCTGCATTTGACGTTTGCTATTCGTGAGTAAAACAGAGATGCATGTACGCCGACTATATGTATATGTCGGTGTTTGCGAAATTTGTTTCCCCGTTGTGTTTCTTTCTTTTTCTGTTCTATGGTCCAAGAGAACGCATATATATCGCAAACTATACTAGTCGGTTTGCCAATTTATTATTACGATTGGTCAAACATTGGTCGAACAATTGGACAAGTCCACAAGTGTTTTGTTAAATACATTTCAATTAAAAAATATTTCTCGTTCCGACAAAACGAAGTAAGGGCGCAAAGGTAACTGGCACAAACAATAAATAGATGTCACAAAATGGTTCAACGGATAGGACGAAATAAGAAGAGCACAATGGACCTATTACGGTCCAAGTGATGGATATCTTTCTATCCTAACCTAACCTAAACTAACCTAACCTAAGGACGCAATTTATCAACAAATATCATAGGCTATAAGTGAAGTCGAATTTAAGCAAAACTATAGCCGTCAAAAAAGTTAATTATAGCTGTATGGAGGACGTATCAGTAACCGTTTTCTGGATGTACAAAAAATGACTAAACCTTGATATCAGTGGAGAAAATTTCGTTATAATATAAAAATAACTTTAGTACTTTTGAACCGCAAATAATCTATTACTTATATCGAGGGAGAACCTTCGCGTCCAATACGCACAAAGACCGAAACGTATATCAAAGAAAACAAACCCGATATAGTTCGCTCTGCGCACGACTATAGGGGAAAGAAAGCCGAGATACCTGAATAACTTATCTTGATTGGTTCAAGATAACGGACTAAAATGTATAAGAGGTTTAATGAGATCGTAAAATCTGCCCAAGAACCATGAACACCCACGCGGACATTTCTAAACGATCGTGTTTGCTTACCTCTGAAACTTTTATACCGATAAGCCTAACCAATATCGATTAGATACCGAGTGGGTACGAGGTACGAATAAGGCTATTTCCAACTATGGCTTCGTGTTGTAAACTTTACTTAATTTCGAGGTGGAGAACAGGTATATGAAAATCCGTGATGTGGCAAAGGCGTCGTCATGATTGATCGATCGATCCACCAGATACAAATTTCGTGACAATATACTTTCAAAATATTCTTAATCGATAATTCAACGTCGTGGTGTCTCTATCGCACATATCGTGACGAGATGACGGACATAAAGTGAAAAAATAAAACATGATGCGATCACCCAAAGTGCGTGAATGTTTACTTCGCGCACCGAAGGGAAGAATAAAATGCTTTACGCACTGCTTATTATATTCACTTGGACATACTAAAAACAGGATAACCAAACACGTGCATAAAAGACTAATTTACATCCTTGTTGGGTAATGTGTCAGAAATGTTGAACGTGGATGGCCCGTGATTCTATGGTTATAACGACTTTATCGAGTAAAACAAAAAATGAATAATGCAATTTAATCATCGGAGGTATCACGGAGAAACTTTATTGTAGAAATCCCTCGAATAATTATGCAGAGCGGTGTTAAATGAATTGTAAATAATATACTCGTTGTTATAATTACATTTTCCTTCCTGTTCCGTCACTAATTCCGCGGAAGAGTTTTTAATCATGATATTAGATATTACCCGATTTGGTTTAATATGTGGCTTTCGCGCATCCTCACTTCAACATTCCATTGGATACATTTATTTACATGGTGAATGTGTTGCTTTCATTTCTTTTTCAGCGCATTAATAACGTTCAGAAACACGTTACTCAAAGTCCACGTCACCGCATATTTTCCGAAATTTCTAATGCACCATCAAACCCGAGTCATTACGAGACGCCGTATTACTGAAAATACCGTCGTACCTCATCTACATAAACTTTAGGAAACGCACATTCATCACTTGGATTCCGTCACAGGTGGGAGTAACGAGGAAAAAGCTGACGCTGCCGCAAAAACCGCCGCAAGCAATGACTCAATCAGACTCTCACTAAATATCGTTATATGCTGGAATTGGATTTAGAAAGCACACAAACGCCACATTCAAAAAGTGTATTAACAAACTACTACCGGGCATGAGTGAAACCCAAAATACTGCGATACATCCGCTAGAATTGAAAAGAGAAAAGTAAAAAAAAAAAACAATGAAAACTGTCACATCAGATTTCATACGACATTGATATTACAAGCAAGGTAGTTTTAGGGTACTGGCTTATGATAAACGAAAATTGGAGATATTTCTTGAGGGGGGCGCTCTACATGGCCAAAACGAACGATTGGTTTTGTATAATACTATAAACCTACACGGAAAAATGAGTGTTATTGTTGGCTTACTATGATTGGTATCAACCAATAAACATATTGTCGTGTCAACCATGTAAATGGTTGTATCAACTGTAGTATTGAGTATCATTATACTTTTAAGGGTGTACTCTCCTATGGAATGCGTTAAAGTCGTTGGTGACACTTGTGCAGTAAAATAAGTAAACAGTTCGAATAAAACAATTAATTCCGAGTTTAATTTTATAGGAATTATGAACATGCATTTTATTGAACGATTAATAGTGAAACGATATTTCGTAAGAAAATTTGTATTTTTTTTTTTAATTAGCTTAGAAGTATTAAAAATCCATTCATAACCTTTTTCAGTGGCCGAAAAAAAAATGTTATCATTAATTTGTTGAGCTTATGCCAATAAATCACAGAAAAACATTTCCATTCTAGGTATTCGAATGCCATCCCGTGAGGGATTATGTAAATTACTAAGAGAATGATTCAGATCAGTGATTCCAATCTACTTATCTGAAAGAGCGATTATATTCAATAGTTTTTTTTTAATCATATTATATCAGCATCTGTCCTTTGACAGACTTTTCTGTTATTTTATTTTGATGGGATTGTAGTATAGGTAATTGCGGCATTTTATATACGTCTGTCGATCTCATTTCACTGTTTTGATAAAAGTCTATGTACAAAAGGTCCACCCGTCAGTATCTTGTGGCGATAGATGTTCGCTTTTTGTACAAGATACTTGAGAAGATGCGAGCATATATAATAATAATTGACATTATTGACATACGAAATTCGACCTTCGACATACATTGGAAAAGTCGGCCGAATTGTTGACAAAAAATATTGTTTACTTACCGATGGAACATGTTTTTTTTTTTTATAAGTATCATTAATAAGGAATTTTGAGTCATAGGATTTTCCTAAAAAGGAAATTGATGTAACGAACAATGATGAAGATACAATAATGATGAAACAATGATAAAAAAATGATGAAAAAATGATGAATAAATGATGAAAAAATGGTGAAACAATGATCTATATATATATGGATTTTCATTTTTTCGAAACGATAGATTTTACAGCAAAATTGAAATATTTAAAATAAATCGGTTCATATACTGAATATTGTGCGTAAAGCAGAATGTGTCGGGATAAAAATAACTTACGCATCGAATAAAGAGTATACTGAATACACATGCGTTAAAATCTCCATATATCAATTTTATACACAGGTTATTTTGCGGTATAGCATTTAATTATTTTAATGCCGATCATATATCAGATGGTATGTGATGTTTGTTTGAATAGGAAGATTAATAATTGCGGTATATATTAATAAAATATTATAAATAGTAATACGACAAAGTAATTAATATCGTTTCGAAATTGGAAGTACGTCGTATAACTTCCTACAATTTATGAACTTGAAAGTCAATTAAAATGGGCATTCGTAAGCGAAATGCGCGTTTAATCGTTTTTATTACCGAACATAAACATATACTTTAAAAAACTTTTTTATTTGCTAAAACAAAATATTGTAATGTCGGTACTAAAATTTCAATCCTTTAGTTATCAATTCTATTCTATACATATATATATATATATATACTTCATATGCGACAGGATTTCTGACATCAACCTCATCTCTCCAATATTTACACGTCTGAGAAAATGAATTGCAGCCGATTTTTATTATGACCCTTTACAACTCGGTGTTTTATTATTTGTTTATTAAATTATAAAAGAAAATAGGTCACATTGTCGTCATTTACTAAGTTTGCATAAGCACTGTATTTCTAAACAAATAAGGAACCGGTTTTAAGAGGGCATGTAAATAAATAAACTGCATATATATATTTAATATCGATATCGTTAAATAAAGAAATTAATATTGTACATTCGACGTTTGAAACAATCATTACCCTGGTTGAAATTCTGTCCAATTTTACTAGATACAATTAGTTGCTGTCTAAAATTATTGGTTTAAAAGTGCATATAATAAAAGTGTTCATAAACAGAACAATATAACTATAGACAAAAACAAATAGACCAGTTGTTTGTTACGAAACTGTCCAAATTCTGGATCTTAAAATTTGTATTTAATAAGGTCACGATTATGCCTAAATATCTTGAATAATAACTGTTCGGTAAAATTCTTCAAAATTTGTACGCAATGATCGTATCTAATAAAACAAATGGACAAATATTAGATACTATCCAGTCAAAAAAAGCAGTTTAATTATTTACATGCCCTCTTAAAACCGGTTCCTTATTTGTTTTGAAATACAGTACTTAAACTTAGTATGACGACAAATTGACCTATTTTCTTTTATAATTTAATAAACATATAATAAAACACCGAGTTGTAAAGGGTCATAAAAATCGGCTGCAATTGATTTTCTCAGACGTGTAAATATTGGAGTGATGAGTTTGATGTCAGCAATCCTGTCGCATATGAAGAAGATTACAAACAAACCCTTCATGTCCATACTGATAAAAATGATATTTATGAAAGGTTTAATGACGATAACAATGTCACTAAATGATGATAATACGAGCAAAGATTATTAATGTGATGAAATTTATGAACAGTGTTGGTATGTGCACGGCGTATTAAATGTCATTGAAAATTATTGTGCCTACGATGTACATAACCTTATTCATAATAAATGTATATAAAAATATTACAATTATATTGAGCAGAATGGAAACCGAAATTGAACAGAAAATGCTCAGGTAAGTCGTCCCAAATATGCCAAAAAATGTTGGACAAAAACTGGGTGCAAATTGTACAAAATTTATCTGCAGAAAAGGTATCTAATTAATATCAAGGAAAATGTTACATTTCCAATAAGAAACTAGCCAGTTATATTAGCCACAAACTAGACAGTGAATAAGTAAATTAGCCTAAAACTTTTTTAATTAAATTAGGCACAATTTCTACCAGGGTCTGTTCGATTCAAAGGAATATTTGTTCAATCGAAACGAAGTTTGCTTTATTGAACAAAGCAATTGTTCGAAACCCTTTTTACCACACATCGATGATGTAGGTTTATAAAAGAATGGTTAAAATCAATTTCGTTCGGATGTGCAGTATAAGAAAAGGTTTTTCATTCAATTCAAACATTTGTTCGTTTCAATAAAGCAAACTTCGTTTCAGTTGAACAGATATTCCATTCAATCGAACAAATGTTTGTTTTAAACGTCGAATCAATGATTTTGTGAATTAAAAGTATATATATATATATATACATTATAGCATGTACACATGCTAAAATAAATAAATAAATAAACATTTGTTGTGATAAGGGAAATGGAAATGGAGTAATGGACTCCGCTTGGACGGTCTATAAGTCGGAAACAAAACGATAAGGAATGAATCGGCAGAACTATAGACGTTCGAGAAGAGTTGGGTAGGGTAAATGTTATTCAAACGTATTTAGGAACAACGGGAAAGATAACTTTTTTATTTCCGTAACATGAAATAGCAGGAGGAATGTTCCTGATTATACGTGATTTATTCTCTATAGAGATCGATATACTGACTGTGGAGCATTCGTTGACATTTCATCGATTCACGACTATCAAAGTAAATTAACACACATACACACACACACATATATATACATATACGTAGATGTATATTATATAAAATGTTCCGCACGTGGGGCATTTTAATGCGGGTATAAATGTACATATATAGTTCGAAAAATCGTTTTGGGAATTGGAAATGTTTTTTCCAATTTAAAAAGTCATTTATTCTACACCTGTTGCCCGAAATGACAAGAAAATCTATTCGACGTTCTCCGCATGACGTATATATAGCTAAGTGATTATTATAGTATTGTGTAGTATATATTTAATTTCATTGCGTGGATCCACGTACGACCCATATATATATATGTGTGTGGTTCATTCATAATTATTTTGTCGGCTGTGTATTACGACAATTCGAACTCGACAGTCTCTAAAGGAAATACCTTATTTTCGGATGAAACGGTTCACTACTTGCAACGTGAATAAAATTACGCATTTTTAAACATAAAAAACTACGCGAAAACGGAGACATTTTTTATGCATTTTTTATTTGTTAAATTGTACTGACTGGAAATTAAAAAATTTTTTTTTTTAATTTTTTCGGTCATATATATATATTTGTTGTTTCTTTGCGTTTATTTATTATATTGTGTGAAATATTTCATTTATTCGTTTTTAACTATTGCCATAAACATTTTCAACAAATTTTTAGTCTATTATTTTTATTCTACTTATCTTTCCAAGTAGTTTTTAAATTTTGAATCTGAATCTTGCCTCTTTTTCGAATAATAGAATTCTTTTATCAATTTTTATAACTATTTTTAAAAAATAACAATTTTTAAGAAATGTTCGATTTTCGTTTTATTTTTCTAATTTTTAAAATTTTATTTTCTAATTCTTGTAATAATTTTATTTTCTTGATTGTTTATACTTGTGTTGCTAAAATTCAATTCGCTTTTATATATCCCTTACGGAAATGTACACCAAAAAATATTGTTCGGGTCCGAAATGACACCCAAGTCGGTGTAAAAACACTAAAAAAATGGGTGTAAACACTAAAAAAATTGGGGTTTACACCCAATTGGGTGTCATTTCGGACACCGAACATATTTTTTTCTGTGAGGGATAACTGAATTCGACTTTTGACTCAGTTAAATTCATTTCAATACATCTTTGATTATACTTGTATGTGTCAAACAAATAACTGTTGAAACAAATTTGAATCCTATATGGAAAAAAATTGTATTGTTGGGACGACCGTACAATAAATTGACACAACCACAGAATGGTTGCTCCAATAATACTTTAGTTTGGGTGTATTTTTTTCAACTTGTGCTTACTAATATACTTTTAATTACTTCTTACAGAATATCACATCAGAAAATGCATTGAATTGGATTCGTCAAAGTGAAAAAACAATGACTTACAAGGAGAAGTGAATTATTCATATTAATGCTTTAATACATTTCATTAAATCCACAAATAGTATTTATAAATGTCATTCTATGCTTTTCAATAGATTTGAATCCAAAATTATGGTCTACAGAGTCGTATTTATCAAAAAATAATTGCACGATTAGAATGGACTGAAATGCATATAATTAGCATATCAAGTTTTTGAAATCGTAAGTTTTGAATTAAAATGTATTGAAAAGAATATAGCATTCCATTTATAAATATTATTCCTGGATTTAATTGCATTAGAATGTATTGAAGTATATAGATACGAATTCTCTTCCCAGTAATTGAAGCGGGATTATATCAACCAATCATGATGTTTCTCTAATTGTTTTAATCCCATTCAATCCTATTTTTTAAACTTCAATCCCTTTTCAATTACTGGCCCAGTAAACGAAAATGAATTGAAAGGCATCATTGGCCAATTCCAAATTGTGCAAAAAAGGAATTGGAAGGGATTAAAAGGAATGCGCTTTAATTCCTTCGAATCCCTTTTTTGTACATTTTGGAATTGACCAATACCTTTCAATTCCTTTTCGTTTACTGGGGGGTTCGTTAACTGAATTCGTCCTTACACTCTATCGAATCCATTTCAAAATCTACTTCAATCTTTTTTAATTCGATTTCAGTAAAATATACATTCCATTTAATCCGTGTTAAATGCTCAAAGGCGAGTTTTTCAATATCAATTCGATCTAGTCATTAAAAAAAAAGAAATAACTTTTAATCTCGACTAATATTTTAAAACACAAACAGTAGTCACATTTATGAGATTTAATTTCTAGGTTATGTTACTTCCCGACGCGCTTCCGAATTAAATCGAATAAAGACGAATTTATTCTCGATTAATGCAATTCGAAAAGAGGTAAAAATGGTACTAAAATGGCATGCCCTACTTTCTATAAAAATCTCCTATACATATAGTTACTCTTTAATTTGCACTTTTTATGCTCGGAAACGACATTATCGACGGGATACGTTCTCGGAAGTCACGATTGTTTTTCATTGGCCGATTTACTCTTCGTATCGATCCGTAACAGTACATATCTACGGATAGAATCTCATTAAATCCGACTATATATATACATGCGTCCAACTAAAACCAAAACCTCCAGTCCATTAATCGATGGAACTTTCGCGAAATAAAAATGTGCCGTCACGTACGTATATATACGTACATTACATAGGGTGCAGGTTTCGCGCAGAGAGATCCGTTCTGCATCGTACGGCAGTACGGTAATTTATGTTTTTATTGTTTGTTTCTCATTGGCTGACGTATGGGTCTGCATGCGTGCCCGTACCTACCGGGTTTTACCCGTCGGTAGCCGCATATATACATATATATTATGTGTGCATACAAGCCGTACCATGCATCCTGTTCTACGCGGTTGGGCCGGCCGAGAGATCCGTTAATGCATATATATACAAATGTAAATAGGCGCGTTCATTGTATTTCGTATATTTATACGTTCCTGGACCCGCACAATTTATATACATATATATATGTATAACGGCGCGTTCAGATGAATATCTTCGACGCTGGTTTAGACATGCAACTCGCCTATATATATGTGCAGATCACTCATATGTATATGCGCACTTTTCCGGAATATACACCACTCGGATATCTCTATTTCGTCCGATGATCTAATTGATCTATCCGTGTGCACGAGTGTCCCGTATATGTATACCATATAGAACGGGCTTTGCTCGCGTGGTCTATGCTTTAAATTATGGCGATTGGTGCATGCGTTCGGTATAAATAATCGTATGT
Source organism: Trichopria nigra (assembly GCA_030522945.1). NCBI lineage: Eukaryota > Metazoa > Arthropoda > Insecta > Hymenoptera > Diapriidae > Trichopria > Trichopria nigra. The sequence goes on along the minus strand of JAPYZR010004685.1, from coordinate 8,921 downwards.
ACATAAAAATGTAAAATAAAATACATGGGGCTTGGCCGAACGGTTGGTACATAGATATGCTTATAAAATTTATAATTGGGCGACTACGGGTTCTCGAATTTTCCAAAAGTTTCCTCCTTTTTATCACATTCCGCGATAAAAAAACATGACGTTTTTATAAATTGATTGCCTTACGCGAGATCCACATCATACGTGGTCGTGAAAATCACAAAAATCGGATTTTGTATCGCGTCCGCCATATTGGTGCCACCATTTTGAATTCCCAAAATTTGACATTAAATCCGCCATCTTATGTTTTGGAAAATTGGCGATGAGCGACCCGAAAAATTGTAATAAAAACACGCTGAGAAGAGGTTTGACAATTTGAATCGTTAGGTTTGTCATGGAACAATCGAAAATGGCATCAAATTATTTCGGCTGCACGTACGTCACGTATAAGGATCTAAAGAATACATGGATTGTCGCATGTGACGTACATATCACACGAGGATCTCACGTGACGTATTAAATGAGAAAAGATCATCTTTATCCACAAGACATCCTATAATCATGTGACATATAAAGAATCACATAAAAAATCACATATTCATGAGGTGATAATGTACATCACACGAGGATCACTTGTGATTTTTATACGCGAAAGTATATATATAAACGAAATTCAAAAGAATTCTGCAAACGATTTGTCTATAACGCAACACAGAATTATGATTCGAAATATAATAGGCAAAAAAAAAGAATGTCGACCATCACAAAATCGCAAAAGAAAAAAAAAACTAGTATGTGGTATTCGCCACATGTATATGTAGCTGTACCCCAGCACACCTATCGTGCATTTTGCGGATAAGCGGCTATATACGGATTCATCATTCGACCATGCTGCATGCAAATACTAGGCGTGTCTATATGCTAAGCTTGCTTCGTTATTTCCGAATACCGATCATTTCATTCGATTAAAAAAAAAAAAGAAGAATAAAGAAAGAAGTCCATGCGTTCCCGTTCAACAGGTCGATTCCGTCGCTTGTTCTTTTTGCATTGCGCAATTTGTACACTTAAGATCCACGGCGTCCTGTTACTCGTTTCTTTTTTTTTCAAATTTTTTTTTCCCAGGCAGCTAATTAATTTACGTAATTAATTAATGGTTTAGATGTAATACCTGTAAACCCATTGCCTTTTATTCGATTTTGCGCTAACAAGGCTAATATATGTGCGACGATTCATCATCATTTTTTCAATAACTTTGTAAAATGAAACGTTATCTTGTTTCTTATTATCGGATCACTTATATTTCGGCCTTGCTTCTAATGGTGAAGTTTTAAATAGGGTTGGATTTTTATTTGAATGATTATTCATTAATTTACGGACCCATAAGTCAGTCCTTACACAAATGTAATAAATTACAAATTACTCATTGATAAATAATCAAGTTTAAAATTTTCATTTATGCATTTTTTCTTTTATGTATAATATATATTAGAATTTATGAATGCTTTAATGTTTTTCCATATGTTACATTTATTTCTGTTTATTAAAGAAACAGTTTCGAATGTTAATGTTGCATTACCTGTTTTTCATAAAGTCACTCTTAAATTTAAAAATTGTTCAGAAAACCAGTAACAGTTATGTAAATTTGCCGACAGACCAGTTGAGCACAAATGCAAACATTTTTATTAAAGCTACAAATTCCGTTCCATTTCATATATACTTTCTAAATTCCTTGGAGTGGGAGCTCACTCTTCCGTTAGTGAAAATCGAGCAACTCCATCACTTCGAGTGAAACTTTCATTTTAATTCGAGTGAAAATTCTTTTCAGTCGTAATGTGAATTTTCACTATAACTTTTACCGAATTTTCACTCGAATTGCAATGAATGCTCAATCCAGCGGAGTGAAATTCCACTCGTTTATGGTGAGGTTCTTTGGAGTCGATCGACTTTCACTAACAGAAAAAGAAAAGTGAGGTCTAGCTCCATGGAATTTAGACAGTACTTTATGGAGTGGAAATTCACCGATTCACTCTAAAAAGAGATATTCGCTCTAACAAAAACTGGAATTTTACTTTATAGAAGAAATGAACATTTCGATCTTAGGGAAGGAATCCAACTCCAAAGAAGTGGATAAATGTAATGAATGGTAATATTTAGAAAGAATCAATTCGTGTTAGTTACATTTATAATTTTTGCCTATATTAAAACTGTATTTTATTTATTTCAAAACCATTTTCGAAATATATGATTGTTATTATTATTATACAGGACGTCCATCAAGAAGTTGCGTGCAACACTATATATACGATTCTTTTTATGTCGCATTTCAAGCACAACGGAAACTTTGTCTTTTGTACTTGAATTTAACCTAGAATTGGTGTGTTAAATGTAAAAAAAAAAAAAGAAAACATAAAAAATTAAAGTTGTTCAGGAAAAAGAGAGAGAAAAAAAAAAAAAAAAAAAAAAAAAAAAAAAAAAAAAAAAAAAAAAAAAAAAAAAAAAAAAAAAAAAAAAAAAAAAAAATTTGTCCGGAAAACAAAACCCTTTGAATTAATGATAGTCGAAAAAAATCGAATTAAGTCTCGATAAAGGATCGTTTTCGACTAATCGCAGTAATAATTGCGATTTCAATAATCAGTGGTAACTGTTTGGATTTATCGAATCTCAAGTTTGATTTGTATCATGAAATCGAGGGATTGGAATAATGAATGATTAGCATAAAAAAAATCATGAAATCAAAAGATTGTAGGTATATAATAATCGATTATATCGATCAGTAGATCGATCGAGGTACTAATTGAGTAATGTCTGCACAGGAGTAATCAAATACATATATGATTGACTTCATTAATCGTAGATTTTTTTTTAATTCAAATCATTTCAACGCGATCGTCATGATCTATAGTTCAGTTTTAGTTTAGATTGTTTCAAATTATCCATTCGATTTATCGAGTTAAAGTATCGATTTGATTCGTCGATTGGAATAATTCAATATGGCATATCGTTCAATTAAGCATTCATTATACGTAGTTATAGTCGTTGATTTATCTCTTAATTGAAATTCGACATAATCATCGAAGCTACTGATTTATTTTGCTTTCGATCGATTTGGATTTTTCAATGATGATCGCTTCGATTGATCGAGAGAAGCGTTCAACTCGAACTATCGATATCTCGAAATATTGATCAACGATTGATGAACAATTCGAATTTAACGATTTGTTTATTGATTGGCCCGTTCCTAATCGTCGAATTCTAATTATTGAATTGTTCAATTGGAATTATTCAATAACGATTTAGTAAAATTCATATTTTTACACTTGACAATTCTACAAAAATGTATGAAAAAAAAATAGTAATAATATAGCGATCGATTGTCTCATTTTATAATTGTGCAAATCGATACTGATTTCGCGAAATGATTCCATGGATGACGTAATGATGCCCGATTAAATATTATAGAGCACCACTCTTCGTCGGTGACTTAGCGTCCGTATATCATGTATATAAGAAAGTATCGAAAGGAATGAAAATTAAATTCCTTTTTATTGGTGTTTTTTTTTTTTTTTTTAATAGAATGTAATAAAAGGAATTGAAATACGTTATTTCATAAAACATTTAATTCTTTCCAATCCCGAAAATTCCACAAATCCATCAAATTCCATTCAATTCCATTCAATTCCATTCAATTCAATTCCATACAATTCAATTTAATTCTATCAAATTCCATTTAAATCCATTCAATTCCACTGAATTTTATTCAATTAAAATACTATTCGATTGAAGTAAGTTTCAAGAAATTTAAGGTTGGCTGAAGTTGAATATTTTTTGATAAAACATAAATATATATACAGGGTGAGGAAAAATTATGGAAACACCTAAATAACTTTTGAACAACATTTTTTTTTTAAACACGTCAAACGATTTTTTTAAACAAGTAGTGTTCTGAATCTGCCTTAAAAATACCTTTCAAATGAGTAACCTCTAAAATCGTACCTCATGCACCCCTTGAGATCGAGGGGGTAGAACTATTACAAAGATAGATTTTTAAAAAAATCGTTTGACGTGTTTAAAGATTAAAAAAAAATGTTTCGAAAGTTATTCAGGAGTTTCCAGAATTTTTCCTCATACTGCATATATTTCAATTCACTTGAATTTTACTCAAAGGATAATATTATGAAGCGACATAATTGTAAACGTTTATTCTTTTTAATTCTTATTTGGAATTTAAGTAAAAATTTAACTGATCTCAATAAACGAAAAATAATTAAAAATAATACAAAATATCAATTCTTCAAATCCAATTCCTCGATCGAGTATAGAAACATGCAGAAAAGAATTGAGATTTTATGAAATAAAACTTTTCCATTCATCACAACGAATTGGAATGAATAGAAAAAGGCATTCATAATTGAATGTATTTGCCGGAATTTACATCATAGAGGCCTTTTACATCAAATGAATTGAACGAATTGAAATGAATTGAACGAAATTAAGAGTAGAAAAGAATTGAAACTGAATTCTGAATTCTATTTAATACTGTTTGATCTGGGCGTATTTTCGACGAATGAATGAAGATTTCTTTTTTCACCTGTATTGAGTTTAATGCCATCGTCGAATCTGCCGATCGATTCAAACTTATAAAAACTGATTGGATTGATAAACATTCTAATGGCTTAATTCTCATGGGTTATTGCATTAATTGAATCGTATACAATCTTATCATATAGTTGAACTTTTCTTTAATGAAAAAACATTGAAATTCAGAGACAATGACATGACAAGGACAAAGTACATTTTTTTTTTTTTTTTTGTAACAAATAAAAGTACAGGAGAAATACACAACAGCATATGCAACATTTATTATTCAGTTTAAAACGCGTCTTTATTAATGCATGACAATTCAAAATAAATCTACGGCTCCATATATATGTATAAAATGCATAATATTTTGTGTATACTGAAAGACTTAAAAATTGCATTTACAGATTCATGGTGCGCAGCTGCTCTCGCGATAGCCGCGAGGTGTAATTACAAAGGGAAAAGAGGGCAAAGGTCCCTCTTCTGGTCAAAAGGACGAAACGAAATATACGACCGAGATGGTATCGAAATTCACGATGTCGGCGTGCCGAACGTCGGCAGCATCCAGAATGCCATTCACTGTTTTTTGGAAAACATGTTGGCTTTTCGTCATTTTTGGCATCCAACAGGTAAGTCCTTTTACTGCTGCAATTAACATTTTTTGTTGTTTTTTTTTGCCCACTTTCTATATATATTTTATTTCGTACATAACCTTTGACTTTACGTTAAAACAATGCCATATATACGTCTGAATGAAAAGCGAAAATTAAAATCAAAATTTCCAAAGTCATTCCACGATTAAACAATCCGTTTCTTTCTACTCCACGAGGAAACAATACTTTTCAATACTTTTCAATATATTTGAATTCAAGTGTATTGTTTATAAATTAAATTCTTCGATCAATTTTTTTGGGTCTAAAAGTAATGTTTTTGAATTTCATTATCATATATGGACAATGGATTTCAATCCTTTTTAATTCAAAGTTAATTAATATTGTTTGTATATGATTAATGATTCATTTTGGATTGAGATGGATTGACGGGAATAGAATTTCATTGCGAAATATTATTCGTCGACTTGAACGCATTAAAATGGATCGTAGGGTACACACGTGAATTCGTTTCAATTCGTTAAAATTGAATTTGTTTCTTGACTGCGTTATCTCCTTTACCTTTTCGTGCATTCTTTTACTTTTTTTTTTTAAACGAGAATTTTTAATACTTTTTTTTTAAACTGTACCCTGAAAAATAAATTGTTCCCGTCAAGTTGGCATAATTTTCGAATGCAATCTAGACTTTATTAGTATTCTATATATATGAATTCGTAAGAAAGTCTACAGAGAGAGCAACCGCCCTCTCTTGACGAACAAATATTATTATTTCGGTGAATGCATGATGCCTAAAGGCTTGAAAAGTTTAATTCCGATTTCTAATTCTAACTGAAATTGAAGAAAAAAAAAAACAGGCAAAGCATCACTTCTAAATGCAAACCCCTCAAGGCGTTCGTGTATATACGTCGCGCATCGCAGTCGCATTTTCATCCGAATGATAAGAAAAATTTGTTTTCCCTTTTCGCGATTTTTATAATGCCACACGTTATACCCACGTTCTCTTTCCCGACTGAATTATCACTCTTTGGCGAGGTCTACAATCCGCACGTTACAATTCGTGCATATACATATATATATAGGGAGCGACATTCGTTTTCACTTTAAGTACGGGTGCTGTCACTCGGAAATGTGAAACGGTTTTTTTTTTTTTTTTAATGGCAATTTATGTAAGTGATAATGAACCGTAATAAAGATACAGGGGGATAATTCGCAAGTGGTATTACGAAGTGTCATTAATTAAGTAAATTATGTTTTCATGGATCTGATGAAAACTCGCCCTGTACAATTATGAGGAAAATGTTTGATGAAATTATTATTATTATTTTTTTTGTATTAAACTACTGTAAATTGCACGATTTTTTATATATATCTGTTTATTTTTTATTTTTCCTTATACTTTTTGAAACTTCGCTTTTGTTTCTGTCATTCGAGCTGATGAATGAACGGAATACTATGCAATTAAACGACTATAAGTATTCAGAAGTATTCAAGGACAAGGAATAGGATTGAGAATTATAAAGTAGCTTTCATTTTGGACTGAAATGACTATTTCTTTATCATTCTAAATGAAAACGATTTGGACGTTCAGAAAACGAATTGACGGAACAAATACTCTGAATACTTTTCAATACATAGCACATTGTAAACAGGTTTTGAAACGCATTCAGTATTTATTGCAGCAATTCGTTTTCTGAACATCCAAATCGTTTTCGTTTACTGGGAAATCGATACATCTTGTACTCCGCTAATTCATATTTCAATTCACTTTAATCCATATTTCACGGATCGAAAAAAAATTACAGAATATTAATGCGGAGAAAGTATACATCAGAAAAATGTATCTGTATACTATTTAAAGTTACGTTTAATTTATATAAACGAATTGAGACGAATTAAATCAAATTGAAACTAATCAGAGAGAATTAAAACGAATTAAGATAGAGTTGAAACGAATTAAAATAGAATTGAAACAAATTTAAACGAGAAAAAATGAATTCAAACGATTTAAAATGGATGAAATTAAAATTGAAAAGTTATTAAAATTATTTCGAAACGAGACTTCGAATTCGAATCTCATGACAGTTTCAAAAATCAATGGAAAATCTAGGTCTTTTTTTTAATTCTTTAAAAATTCTAGTCCTGTCCCTCTTTCATGCGTCATCCCAGGAAATTTCAGTATATGAAAATTCTCTATTCTCTTGAAAATTAAAAATACGAATTGAAATGAATTCATTAAGTGAATTCATTTTCAGTCGTTTTAATTCATTTTAATTCATTTTAATTCGTTTGAATTCGTATTTTTAACTTTCAATACGTTTCCGTTTACAGGGTACATGTCGACAAATTGATCTCGAGCCGGTATATATATATGTATATTTGTTATTGTCAAGTAAATATTTACTTGAATTAAGAAAAGATTTTCTTGAATTAAGGAAGATTTACTAAAAATAAGGAAACATTTTCTTAATTCAAGCAAATATTTACTTTAAAATAAGAAAATTTTTTTTCAGTATACTATATATATTTATATACAGACACACGGTAAAAAGTTCGTTTGATGCGGACGGAATGGCGCATGTATATAGCGAATCACTATATATATACGTTTTCCCCGATTCATCCAGAAAAGAGAATGCGGGTCATGCGTGCGTGCATTGTTGTTGAGAAACAAAAGGCAATCTCGCGCGGATGCACGACATACATAATCCAGGAATATTTAATACGCGCATCCTAATATCGAAAACTGTGTTGTATGGCGGGGAGTCGTTGGGAAGAACTCGTTTCTATTGCCTGTCCCTTCCTTTTTTAGAAACGGGACGCCCACGCCAATATACTATAATAATTATTACGTATAGTCGTTTCGTAAGTCCCAGCTTCACACACACATATATATATATATATACATATACGTGTGTGTGTGTGTGTGTGTGTGTGTGTGTGTGTGTGTGTGCATATGGAAGACGTAATCGCATTTGGCGCCTACGACATTGTTGCCGCGACCCAGGCACCGGTGACATTGAACGTTTCGAAATCACGAAAAAACGGCGGTGACATTTAATCACATCAGGAATACATTACACTGTATTCGGGCATAATCGAGTTGAATTTAATTTTATTTGTTTATTTTGTAAAAAAAACAATTAAACCTTAATTAATGAGAGTAAAAATTATCTCTTTAATTATTCCAACCTTGAGTCTAATAGAGAATTTGGAAAAAACAAAGACAGTATATATTGTTACAAGAATATCTTGATATCCTACTATAGAGTAATATTCAAATAATTTGAAGTTAAAATACAAGAAGTGTGAATTTAATTACGCCATTTTGAAATTGAGCCTGATACTTTCAATTTCATCCATTCCCTTTTTCATTCTAAGTAGTACCGGAATATTCGTGGAATATTTTCATAATATTTCGTTCGCTGAAGATTGAAATAGAAATAAAATTACATATATTTATCTTTTACTCATTATGTATAACTTTTTATTCCAAGAAAATAGAAAATATTTTCTTATAATTACTATAGGCAAGTAATCCTTGCTTCCTCTATACTTCCATCCGATATCAATTAAAATTACCCAGGTAGAAATTTTGTCTGAAAACAACCCATGCCCTGTATATTTTTTAGATATGTTTTCTGGGAACCGGGAAGGCAAATCCGTGTAGATTCCGACTCGGTTTGGGGACGCCTTCCCAGGACTGGATCCTTATATCGAATCTGGACAAATTCGAGGTCACGCCAG
>JAPYZR010004683.1:0-29162 GCA_030522945.1 Trichopria nigra | reverse complement strand
CCTTCCAAAGCCAAAATTTTGAAAAAACGTTTCAATCATTTACAATTTTCATTTTTCGTATTTTGAGGTTACGTCGGTAACTGTTCTACTTTAGAACCACCTTAAAGAAAATGACGATATGAAAACGAAAAATATATTTATTGAAGTAACTCATAAAGTAACATAAAATTTTGCGTTTTACGACTGTTGAAAGTTTATTTTTATATAATGTTGAAATTAAATACAGTATTTGACAAAAATAAATAAATTTACGTTTCGGTCCTATTGTGTGGACCCTCTTCAGAAATAAACTATATACATATGTATAATAAAAACAAGCAGAAACATATACGCGCATTTGAGGAAAGGTAAAGCCACTTCTACGCCATCTGTTATTAGATGTATAAATATCAATTTTGAATTAACTAATATTTCTTAAATTTGTTTGTATTAAACTACCGTAAATTTGTGGTAGATTTGATGTTTCAAATTTAATATTAACGACGATGTTTTTAGTTATTTTAATAAACTAATTTTTTATTTCTTTTCTTTTTTTTATGATTTTTTTTTCAACTGCTAAATTTTTAATTGCTTTCTAATCAAAATTATGTGAAGTTTCTATACGGTGTAAAGTTAAACCTACTTATTTTTCTGGATATTCGTTAATACTCTTTGTATGTTCTTTTATGCGTGTTTCTATTTTTCGTTCAGTCTGCCCAATGTAAACCATATTGCAGTTTGCACATGGAATTTGATAAACAACACAACTATCCTTTTTAAGGTTGTCTTTATGTGGTCTAATTTTCCAATGTGTTTGTTGAATGGAATAGATACAACACGAATGTTATTGTTCTTTAATTTATAGCCAAGTTTATCAGTAATTCCTTGTACGTAAGGCGCAGATGATGTTTTAACGAAAACTCGTTTTAATTGTATTCGCACGTTTAAATTTTTGAAAGAATGAACAATATTTACCGGATACATTTTTGCAGTTTATAAACCGCAAACGTTTCAAAGAGAAAAATGTCAGACGATGATCCTGTTACGAAAAGGTCGTACATACACGCTAACGTCATTCATCCTCATTCCTAGTGTTCAGCACGTGATCGACATATGTTCGCGTGAATCAGCCATATAATTATATTTGATGAGTGACGAAGAAAGCTTAGAAAATGCGACGAAAATATATAAATCAATGAAGTTAGAAATTGGTTGTCAATTATATTTTTGAGATCAGAAGATATGATGCAGCATGCATATAGTAGTAGTACTCATTTGTAAGCTCCCGTATCACCTGTATCCTTTTTAATTGGTTTAATGGATGCTTTAACGTGTCAATAATATAATGGATATAATATTGTAACGGAAAGAATTGTTTAGATATTTGTTTAAAGACTCGAAGTCCCGACATTCATCAGAACGTACGAAATTACATGACGCTATCGATCTCTTGTCGCCTCGCATTGTTTTTAGGCCATTATTATACGTAGAAAAGCACCAAAAAATGGTGAACAAAATTGAGTGTTTTTCTCCAAACTATGTAAAGATTTGGAAATCAGAACTGCGTTAGAAATTGCCATGATTTGTGGCCTGAAGAAGTAAAAAAGTAATAGTTTAAATGAAACAAGAAAAAATATGTAATGAAATAATTTACTAATTTCATGTATAATTCTATTTTATTAGTGCTCTTCATGAGGAGAAGAGTTACTCACATTCTTTATGTAAATTTATGCAACTTCAATTTATACTTATCGTCATAAGATAGATTGTAAATATTAAGATGGATGCAGAAAGAAATTATTCGTTACAATCCACGTACATATATAGTAAATCGATCATTCAGCTATTTTTTAGCATATTAGCCCGTATTCCATTGAGCGGAAGTACGGTTTTTTCTGGTATTTCCGACACCTCTCATCGTCATCCGAATATATAACACTTTGCACTTTTATTTTTTTCGTCGGCTAGACGAGAAATCGGAAATTGGATGCTGTCACCAAGCCAAGAAAATGCTCTTCTTTGCCGACGTGTCAGCATCGAGAGCGTACAATCGTTACTCCACTTCCTGTATATATATATATATATATATATATATATATATATATTCGTTGCTGAATAAACACCGAGCACGTCGATCTCGTAAACCCACGTCTACAGGTATGCATTTACGTGCCCCAACCCACTTGTTTCGCCATAAAAGGACACGGGGTATATTCGGAATCCTTCCTCTATATGGATCTACCGCGAGAGATTTTATTTCCCGTGTACGCGTCATGGGGTACAGGGAAGGAGATGGATGTACAATGCTTGAAAGGGGGATATATTGCGTCGAACAATATCGGGGAAAGCGTACTGTCAGTCGGACTTCCTCTTTAAGTGTCCAGTAAACGAATCCGAAACGAAAGATATCCCGGCGAATTTCCTGCGATATTTTCACCAATTCGATTTTTTGAAATATCGATACTGATTCTCGTCATTCCCGATCTTTCTCCTTTGGTCATATACCGCGCGCCCCCCCCCCCCCCCCCGGAGAGAGAATATACCTTTGAAATTATATTCAACGCATATGGTAATGTCGGATCCTGAAATTTCATCAGAGGATGGAAAAAGTGGAATTTTATACGATCGCGAAAAAATGAAGTTCGACAGCCGAATACGTAAATTGTTTGCTTCTTAAATCGTCGGGGCTTGCAATGTTGTCTGGTTAAGTTTTGCTTTTATAATTGCGTATAGTATTATTTTCATTCGTCGCAAATATAAAACATATTTATATTTGCGTTAAATAATCACAAATTATCTATATATATACATATAGAATAAAAGTAATTTTATGCGTGAAACACTTCATGCACAATAAGAGACATACACGAAGTTGTGGAAAAATTTCAAAAAGAAATCATGGCTGAATTCTTTTCGAGATTGGAAATTTTGAAAATTAGTATCATGAACTATACTACAATTATACATACAGTGAATGAGTTTCGCTGTGCATGAAATTATAACAATTATATATTTGTATCCTTTGTTGCCATATTTATATAAAATTCTTTAATTATAAAATTTCAATAGTTGTTTTTTTTTTTTTCATAGGACTCCTGTTACAATTTTTTAGCCGTTTTTACAAAAATTTTGCATGAGACTTATTAATGCTTATATATTTTGTGGATTTTCACAACCCAAAAACTCCATTTAATCCATCAAGTCCCAAACTGACGATTTTTTTACAATTTTGTCTGTCATTTCTGATACGTTATCAACACAATCTGATGAAAAAAAATCTGATCATATCATTTCCAACGTAAAAGTTATAGCGTGTACTTAAATCGGTCCTTAAAATTAAAAAAATGCGTTCCGAAGAAGATACGTTCGATTATTTAACGAAAAATTGAATGTTGTCAGTTAAACTTTTTTTATAAGCAATTGGAGGTGATCATTATGCTGTCAATATTTTAGGTCCGCGAGCCACAAACTTGAAAATGTACGGGCGGAAAAGTTGATTTTCCATATATGCAGAACAACCAAAACGTAGGCTTGAGCAGCCGAAAATTTCATGCCATTTTTCGGTATTTCCCATGTATATAAATGAAGATTAAACAAGTAACAATGTAAATAAATATTTGATGAAAATATTCATCTCAAAATATGTTTATTACAACTATTTTTAAATTTTCCGAAATTCAAGATGGCGGAAGGAATTTTTCAAAACGTTTAAAATTTTGTAAAAATCTAAAGGTTCAATTGCTATACAAGTGTGCATTATTCTATGCATTTTACGCATTTGTATACGCTCATATGCAATCTATTATTCGTCTGCCTTATCTGATCCGCCATTTTGAATTTCGAAAATTTCCCGTCAGATTAGTGATCAGCGACCCCAAAAAACATCTGTACACATACATTTTTGTAAAAATGGAAATATTTTGATAATTTCTAATCCGCCATTGTTAATCCACCATCTTGAATTACGGAAAATTAAAAAACAGATTCGTAATAAATGACCTTGAAAAACGTAAGATATAATAAAAGAATAAAATATTAAAATACATCTTCAGAAGAAATTTTTTGATTTAAATCGTTCTACATGTAAAATCCAAAATAGCTTCAAATTCCCGGCTTCTATAGCCCCATATTAGGTGTGTCACGACTTGGAATTTCAATTTTTCAGCCCGTACGTGTTGACGTTTATGGTCCGCGAGCATGAAATTTTTACTTCATAACGATCTCCCCATCAAATTTTGATGCAAAATTATTGTTGATGAAAAATATTTTGTAATTATTATATTGATGGTAAACACACATGTAATATTTTAAACTATTTTTCATATATATAAATATGAAATATTGACTTTATTTTTATCAAATTCTAATTCTATTTATATCAAAATGTATACATGGTAAACTGGGTAAACATATAGTCAAATTGTAAAAGAAGAAAATAAATGGATATAAATAAAATTATTATTATTTTTGTTTATATATCCAGAAGATATATTCTGTTCCTCGAATAAGATACGGAAATAAAGAAAGGTATATAGTTGACGAATGAAATTTAACAATTTGAAAAAAGGATGTAAATAACAATCTAAAAATTTTTATAATTATGATAATTCAATAATATAATGAAACTGGAAATATAACCACGTTAGCTTGATTGTCAATACCGAAAGGTCAATAACAACAATAACAACGATAGATTTGAAAGACAATAGAAGGGAAAAGTTAAGACGGAAAATATAAACACGGAATGTCAAGAATCAACAAATGCATTGCAAACTAAATGCTTGAGCACGATAAAGAAACAAACTCGAAGATTAATCTTGAATGATTTTTTTGTCTCCTTCTCTTTCACGACAGAGACAAGGATGGGCTGATTTTGAATCGGATTTTCGCTTTAAGGATCTTTGTTCTATTCATCGGGCCTTACAACAACCTAATAAACAGGGTCAATGATCTCTTGGACGTCTTGGACCTTACGAGTTCAAAAAGTATATTCTCCAAGTCCTCCTACGCGTCGATTTTTGGGCTTATTTCGTTGTGAACTTTAAAAGAGTCCATAGAGAAGTAGTACTTCAACAAACTGATAGGCAAAATGCACACAAAAGCAAATTGTCGTATACATACAAATACAACGATAATTTGAATATCAAGTGTTGAAAATCAACAAAATGAGCGAAAATCATGAAATCATATAAGAAATACAAAAAAAAAAACAATAAATATTCAAAACAGAGTTTGAAAATCTTAAAATTTTACGATATCCATAAAAAGTACTGCGTTACATTCATCAAACGCTAAAATTTTGTTTGTAATCTAATGTTAATGTTAATTTTAAAATTATTTTATTATATAATTTAAAATAATGTATGTACTTAATAAATTAAAAAAGAAGTAACAAAAAATCAAAATTCAAATTATAGAGGTACAATGAACAAATTGTGGATCTGTCGACAACACAAATTCAACTTTTTAATGTCATTGATGTGGTACATTATTTTACTTTGCTGTTTTTCAATCATTACATAATGCTTGATACTTATGACCTTTAACTTAATGTCGAAAAAAATTTGACTTATGCGATAATAAGATAAAACAATCATAGGTATATAAACAATGCGTTCGAAAATGAAATTGTCAACTGACGACGAGAGAGAAATTATCGCGAATTAGCCACGACTTTCACGTTGAAAACGAGCACTGCCGTGATGGGGAAAAATATATTGAAAAACGCCGGGCGTATTTCAAAAACAGTATCCTCTTTGAATGTTAACTTTTTGAAAGACCAATTTACAATTTCGCGCAAATTATCGCATGTTCTATCGCGCGGAAATTAACTCGCGCTTGCACAGCGACCGCCAACAAACAGGCCTTTGTTGGTCTATTACACAAGAATACTGTGTGTTCGTTATTATTTAACGAAACAAAGTGTGGTCTCGTCAAAAAAAAAGAAAACGCCTCGACAGACCGCCGGAAGCTATATACCCGTTGCTGAACTAACCGACGACGGCCACCGGTCAGATCTTGGATAAGTTATGGTCGCACTGCGGCCGAGTTACGGATTCGGAACACGCGAACCGATCGTACCGTAATAAGTCTCGCCATTGTCGATTTATATACGTTTCAATCATTTCTCGCCGTGATTTCCTCGCTCGATAAAGCGAACCGCGCGAGCCATCCATTTTCTTAACTTTAATGAAACTTGAAAAAAGCTCGACAATTGTTGCGCCAGTTGCGCGTTGCCGGAAATTGGTGCTTTCATTTACGATTTAATCGGCACTATGTATGGTTTGAAAATCGACGTATACTTTACGAGCTTTCATTTGGCGCCGTATGCCGTGCGTGTTACAATTATTTTTGAAAAACGTCCCTGTTGCCGATATATTTTCTGGTATTTGGTCTGTCAAAAAATTTAATAATTTTTATATATCGATTTTTTTTTCTGTCTTAAGTCTTAATTTATCTGTAATATCGCCCTATTGATTAGCCCCAATCAGCACTGGACGTCCATAATTTGTCAATGTTACGTCCATTCATCTATAGAGAGGACATCCAGATACGTACGGATAATGTACATCCAATTCTCATTGAAGAAGATGTCCACAATTCTTCAGCCATAATTGATCTACTGCACATCCATCGTATGTTCGCGATGGACGTCGAATGTTGTCATTAAAGGTAAATTCATAAAAATAATTTGCATTCCATTATACATTCGTGATGTATGCTCAATGTACATCCATTTGTCATTGTGGAAGATGTCCACAATTCGGTGAATGCACTTACGTTGGACGTCCACCAATCTTCCACTATTAATTCACGGATTATCTATTGTACAATCATAATTGGTTCATTGTTTACAAATAATTGGTACTTCTGAAAGTCCTAGTTTTGATCTATTGGACGCGGGATTGATTGGGAATCACATCGTGATCGAGTTCCACGGTACGGTAGTTGATCAGCCCATCACTGTAATCGATTGGGTTCCAACCCTGTTTCCGAAAGGCACGATTACTATTCAGAAGTGCCAACCGCCGATGAGATGGAGGGAGGGGGAAAGGGTGCGATGATGAAAGGTTGTTGATGAAGTGGTCAAAGGACTGCGGCGCAAACGGGCAAGGATTGACAGAAGGAGCGAAAAAGAACGGCGCGATTCGGTCACGAGGTATATATACGAGTTAGCTTACAAAAGCTTATACTAGAGAGACCGGCTTGTTGGCCCGGCGCCGTATCCTACAGGCAATCGTTTATTAATTAACCGGTTTAATTAATAATTCAATAACCTCCACCTCCGCCCCCGTTGGGCGTGTATACCGAACACGTAACGGGGCTTCAGCACACTTAAGTGTATATGTGTATATATATATATGTATATATGTATACACGTTTGTTGCACGTGCGATAACCGGGGCCCCTGTACGTGCTTTGTACCTGTGTTCGCGAATTTGTGCTCGCTATATAATTGGTGTTATATTCCACTTGTCGGAAAGCTCGCTCCGGTGGATTGTTTTCCACGTGGCGATAGTCCTCTGCTGCAGACCAGCATATGGTTTTCAGAATCTTATCTATATATATATATAGTCTTATTCTCCGCGGGTCTTTAATAAGTTGGTGTTGATTTTCACAATTTTTCGTTATTCTTTAATGCGTTTAACGGAGCTTGTCGCGAAACTTCAAAGGTAGAGCAAACTTTTTAGTAATTTTTTGTAATTGAAATGTAGAAAACATCGTTTAACGTTATTATAGGATTGCTGTTCAATATTGCACGAATCTGAAATAGACACATTTCGATTATAATGACTCTGAATTACGTAATTTTTCATCATGTATGAGAGTTTTCTGACATTTCTTTAAAAAGTAATATGTACAATATAAAAGTTTAAAAATAAAATTTACTACAAACTATATAGTAAAAAAAAACATTTCATTCCTTTGAAGCAGTGCATTTTAACTCGACGAGAACTTGAGTCTCGAGCTGCATCAGTCGCGAATCAATGAATTAATGAATCATCAATAATTACGGCTGGTATTAACGTTACTATTTGATTTGACTTTCGAGTATCCATTCGAAATTAACATGAATTGATCGAAATAATGAAGAGTAATACGAATTAAATCGTATTTCTTTTTCACCAATATATCTGCGTTTTAGACCGATATCTATATAGTTTTTGAAATATATCCATACTGAAATGGTGGCGAAGGGAGGTGGATTAAAAATATTACCTCGAAGAATTTCAAACTTGTATATCTTACTTAATTTAGTGACAAAAAAAAATTGGCCAATGTCTCATCATTCGCGGAAAAGTATACAGAATCTAACGGTCATCGGTTTATCAAAATTGACCAATCATAAATCGAGATACTCCTGATTTTCGACAAAAATAAAAAAAAATGGTCTCTCTCAGTTTAATGAGGATATGTACGTTGAATCAATCGGTCAACGATTTATTGAAATTGACCAATATTACAGAACGAGATATCTCGGATTTTCAAAAAAAAAAATATAACGTTCTGAATTTTGTATCTTTCTTATTTTATTAATGGAAATAAGGAACTATAGTACTCGAAATACTCGGAAAAATATACCCACAATTATACAGTCAGCAATCTTATTATCGAATTATCGATACAGTCGTAAACGAAAATATTTCATAGTCGATTGTTCATGATCGTGCACTGCGACTCTTATCCTTGAACTTTCCCTCGCACGTCCTGTGGGGGTCCAACGAACGACGTCCAGGTCCATGTTTCCCCAGGGAAATTTTAGAACGTCCCCCTTGCACTATAGCGACCATCTTCGGTATTGTCTTACGCATATTGATCATTTCAGTCACTTTCCCACGTCGCGAATAAAATATTGAATATAAACCGATTCTCGTCAACTTTATTCAAATACCCAACTCTTATATTATTCTCGTCAATTCAATTATTTCCTCGGCATACGGAGACAGCAAACGAATTCGATAAAATATACGGGTCAATTCAATGTCCGTCGTTTTGCGCGTGTATATCGTTATCAGGGCCAATTAGCTCAAGAGGAGATTCGGTAGACGTTTCATTGTATATGTTTCGCCTGAATTTATTTTCACCCTTTTAATAACCACCGGATGAATTTTTATAGAATATATGATAAAAAAATTTTTCCCTTTTGAAAATCAAGTAAGGACTCGTTGACGAGCTACCTTGAAGTCATGGTGTATAATACAAAAGGGGTTGCGCAATACACTGGAATTTCGGCCAATCGCGTTTGGCCATCTCTCCTGAAATTTCGCATGACAAAAAAATCATTTGATTTTAACTTCCGAAAAGTTAACTCTCTAATAAAGAATGAAACATCACCATCTTTCGGTAAAGAGACATTCAAATTTTCCCGCCGGTCAAGGTGGCTGAAGGCGATTGGTCGAATGGTTTTCCCCTTCCATCTACACGCGCTGAAGCGACCTCTTAGGAAGACAAATAGTTTCCGGAGGTGCACGATGACGACCGATCGCATTGACTCTCGATTCTCAAATAACAAATATGTAATGCATATCAGAATCATCACTGATATATATATATATATAATATGGATAGGGCATAGTCTGCTTTGGACGGTTAGAATCTTGACACAGGAAGACATGAAGGAACCGCGGAGTGGGTAAGTCCGAAAGGAACCGAGCATCTACGAACAAAGTCGAATATATAAAAAATAGTCCGCGCGCAATTCCCCTCTACTCACTTGTCAATTTAGATCGTTATTGGTTGGCTACAATATTCGGAGACTAGTTCATATCCTATTTGTCTTCCTAAGATGTCGCTTCAAATTGTACCGCATTTTTCTGCTTATAACCCATCCATATCACATGTATATCGGTTTAGTGGAATCTTACCCACTCTCTGCGGTTCCTATTTGTCTTCCTGTGCCTATAAAATGGTAGAGGTTTCTCTGTTTTCCGCTATGACAGAACGATATATATAAATTAATAAAACATCTGAGATGTGCATTTTTTTTGTACGTCTTCTTCGACCATTTATGAAATATATAAAAATGAACCATCTATATTTAAAATCAGACCTATATATATATATCGGTGTAAAAGCAAGTCATGATCCCATCAATCAAATATTTTCTCTAAGATTCGCCAATAAAATTTTCAGCTTTTTTTCAACCCCCAATAGAAACGTCCAATCGGATAGAATTGAAAGTCTGTCACAACCGCCAATAATGTTCCAAGTATGAAATCGGAAAACGATTGAACGCGCTTCAACTCGTCGAGGGTAAAGAGAAAACAATTAAAATTTCAAACACACTCATCGGGAAACTGCGGTTCTGAATGTCTTAAAATATTAATCGTCCCGATCCCGAGGGAAGTGCGAGCGAAGACTTTTAAGTCCTCGGATGGGTTGGGTGGGGGTGGGTTGGGTGGGTAAACCCGGTAAATTGTAACAAACGGGGCGCATCGTTTCGCCGCATTAAAATTAATGACAGCAGCGTGACGAGTCGCGCGCTTTCAAAGGGCGCCAACGAGAACAGAGGCGCGGTTTTGGATCGTGCTGGGGGCGGTGGGCGGTCGTGGGGCTAGAGGGGTTTGGGGCAGGCGCGATCGGGGATGTGGCCCTTTCGTTGCGGGTGGCTGAAATTACGGAGTAAGGGGATTGTAATGCAAACAGACACGCGATAATCCCGGAATCCCTCGTTAGTCTATCTCGCCCTCTTAACCCCTCGGACTCCCCGCACTTATTAGTATAACGCACCGGGCGCAGACGGTTCATTTTCAGCAAGGTTTTTTACGAGTTTCGGGTATAGTATAACAACCTGCGCAGAAACTATTATATTCTTTCGTGGAAGAAGAAAGTTAATCATTGTCATTAATTTATGTTGTAATCTAAATGCAGTGAAGTTAAATGCCAATACAATCACCCGATTAAGGTGGTTCTAAAGGTAGAGCAGTTACCGACCTAACCTCAAAACAGGAAAAATATAAATAAATAGGGACACGTGGTCTAACCATATGGTCATTTCCATGTTGCGACTGGGTATTTTTGGCCGATTTGACCAGGTCGAAACCACGTGGTCATAACCACATGATTTCGCGCGAATATAATATATTATATTATGTAGAATCACCCTTCTAGTGCCCAAATTTTGAAAAAAAAAAACGTTTCCATCCCATTTTATTCATAATTTTATGGTGGAAAAGCTCGGTCGATAACTGTTCTACTTAGAACCACCTTAACAATCTATAATAAACGAAGTGAGAAACATTCACGTTTCACTGAAATTATAATAATAATAGTTATTTTGTGGTCGACTGGGTAACATGTCACAACTATATATAAACTATATATAAACGCACTACAAGAATCTGTTTTTACAAAGCAGATTGGACTTTATTGCAAGATCTGTACAGTTTTATTTATGATACAAAAACGCAATCAAAAGTTCTCAAGGAGTGTGGCAAATTGTACCTCCTGAATCTTAAATCTGCTCCTCTTTAATACAGAATTTAAAGGGGCTTCAAACTTCAATTCACAATTTACGTTTGCATATTTTAGGTTAAACACGGATTTCCCTGTGTTCCAATCTCTCGCACTCGCACCGCGTGTATATCCTCAAATGAATAGATGCGAAATGTAAACAACAGCAGTCTGGAAGAAACGAGTACACCATTAATGACGAAACCCCACGTAACCTTACTGAAATATCTCAGAACACCTCCAGAATATTACGTTTGCTGTAGAAATATTCTGGATAATATATCTAGAATACAGTGGAGACATTGTGGGAATGTCAAATGTTCGACCTTTTTAATATATTCTAAAGATGTCTCGAAATATTTTCAAAATATTTCGAGAAATCACTGCAATATTCTCAAGATATCCTCGGAATGTTACCCTTACCGAAGAAGTTCATTCACAAAATATTTCGAAATATCTTCGAAATATAAAAAGTTGGAATATTTGACATTTCCATGACATTTCAACAAAAATATTCTAAAAATGTAGGGAATTAAATGTATGAAATAATTCAAATTAGTCATTTGAAAATATTCTCATCGAGAATGCTTCTTTTTTAATATTTGCAATATTTCAAATGAAAAATTCATTTAAATATTTCGAAAATTTGACAAACGTTCAGTCACAATTGAGATATTTTCATAATATTTTACTAAAAATATTCTGTTTTATAATATTTCCAGAATATTTGTAGGATATAACAGGATATAACAGAATATATCAGAATATTGTATATAAACATTTTTACCGTTCTGAAGATATATTGCAAAGATTTGTGCTACGTGATAAAATGTACAAGATATTAGTTCTTATTGCCAGCTTGATTGCTAAAATAAAAAAAGGGTAAACAATTGAACATTTCAATTTGGGTCAACAAAGCAACGAATTGCTTAAAAATCGCAAATAGGCAACATTTCTCGTACGAATCATCCACTAGCGAAAGCATATTATGTCACTGTCAAATTTAATGTCTCTTGCTGTGAAAATAAACATTTTTCAAAAGACTATATTTACAAATAACAGTTGAGAAAACCAATGGCGAACATATTTTTAACAGTTTATTGCCAAAAAAACCAAAATAGTCGAGAAAAATTTACGTATTATTTTTGTAAAGTTACATTTTGCGCCCAGAAAACGAAGAGCAAAATAACATTTTACTGAGTCATCACCGAAGAATATATTATCTGAATATAGATAAATTGTGAGAAAATGGAAAATACAAAAAAAAATCTTTGTTCGCGCTATACTATTTATTTATTGACAAATAAAGTTTTAATAACAAATTTTTTTAATTATCTCTACTTTCATTTTGCAAAAATAAAAACAAGAATTTTAATTGTACACATATATATATATAATATTAAATTAAATCAATCGTGAAATATCTGAAATTCATCACATAATGAAGTTAAAATACGCGGATGTATAAATAATGATATTGAGTAAAATATGAAAATTACACCATGTATCGTTTAACTGGATTGAAATTGAATATATAATTTTCAAATTTAATATTAAAACTGGTTCAGTTTACTTTGAATTTTTCCATCGCGTTTTAATTAAACGACGTTTTCTATACGTTTTCTATCCAAACTTTATACTTGTAATAGTTCTGGAAGTAAACAAGAGCAAATAAAGGCGAGCTTTTATATATATATACTTATTTACTATACATAAAAAGAAATTGATATGCTTTTCATATTGATAATTATTATTTGTAAAGCTTCACAGTTTTCCGTACCATCCCAATCGGTCATGAGTTATTAACATTTGCAATTAGTAATTAATTAATCAAGCTCGAATGCAAAATACAGTTATCGCGAATGGTACAAAGTTAACATCAGCACGACATTACTGACAAATATAATTTAACGTGGCTAAAATTTGACATTCACTTAATTATGATTGATTGTTCATTAAAGGCAATGTTACATGCTCTATGGAAACACGCGTGCAATGATTGAGGGCTATATATTTACGATTCAATATAATCACCTCGAACAAATATAAAGTCCTAACGGTCATGTACATTTTATTCCTCCTATACATATATATATATGACACAACGATAAATTATGGATGCTGAGATCGAAATAAGCTCGCATAATGACATAAGAAATAGTAGCAATATAACCTAGAATAGCAGAATCTAATAAGTGATACTGTTGTTGATTAATCGGTATTATATTATTATTGATGTAATTAAAATTTGTCTGCTTTATATTCACGGCCGTCCAAACTTTTTATTGTTTATTTGTAAATGAATTTTTTCATCTATTAAAATTTAATGACAGTGGTAACTTATAATCGCAAATAATGTATAAGTATATAAGTTGTAAAGTTATAAAGAAAATTATAAAAAAAAAAATAAATATATATAATATATACACTAATTATATATATATATGTATAAAAAAAAAAAAAAAAAAAAAAAAAAAAAAAAAAAAAAAAAAAAAAAAAAAAAAAAAAAAAAAAAAAAAAAAAAAAAAAAAAAAAAAAAAAAAAAAAGTTCTTGGCATATACAATTAAAAAAAAAGCTGATGTTGAATAAATCTTTACGAAATAAACGTGTTGGTAAAAAATAATGTTTTAACAGTTTCTTTTTGCTCTTTCGCATCCTATATATATAAGACAACTTTTTTATGATGAATTCGTCCCGCATAATTTTTTACAATTTTATCCAAAATTTTTGAAATTTTGTTGCTTGAATATATGCCATGTATCATGAATGTCTTAGAATGTTCCCAGAATGATATGACATTGTGCGGAGAATGTGCAGACAATCTAGAGACATTCTAAGACATTCTGGGGACATTCAGTGTTTCTTGGGATATTATATATACATACATTCCACGCCAAATCAAACCCGATATTTTCGAAATTTTCGTTTCATTTAAGACTCGATGAATGGTTCACATACGATTTTTTTCAAATTTTGTTTACAAACCTTTTTTTTAAGACAAACAAATTTTCAAAAATCAAAAAATTTTTATCCAAATGTCTGGTATTTTGGAAAAAATGCCATTTACTAAAGAATGCTTGATACATAAAAGTTGCTATATCGAATTAAAAGAAAATGTAAATTTTAAGATTTTTAAAAATTTTGTTGTGTACAAAAAGTTTTGGAAAAAAAATTGGAAGAAAATCGTGTTTTAACCTTTCATTGAGTCTTAAGTGATATAAACATTTCCCAAATTTCGAAAGGACTGGGATTTTGATTTGTTGTGAAATGTCCTGTATATGTTAGTTAATGTTGCTAAATTTTGTTTATATATATACAATAAAATGTTAGCAATTTGCATGCTCAATTTTTCGCCCCAAAAACTGAACAGTTTTAAAAAACGATTGCAGATTCATCAATATTTCGAATAAAAATAACAAAAAACTATACGATATAAAAAAATTAAAATTGCTTAATTGTTACACTAATTGCAAAATTACAATTTCTTAAAATTTGTATTACTGTCGAAAAAAAATGTTTTTTATTATAAAATTTTATTACAAAAAATAAATTGTATATTTTTCAACATCACACATTATAGGAAATTACGTTATTGACGTGATCTGTACAAGACCCTAAAGTCTTTTTGGCAAGATATAAATCTAAAAATCCTTGCTTGTACAAAATGAATCGACGTGTTATATAAACTTAATTAATTAATTAAATAAAAATTTAATTAAAGATTGAATATTGAAAATTTATTATTAAAATTTAATTTTGAAACTTCAATAATCTAAAAAAGTGTAAAAATCCGTTAATTTAGAAAAAATCAATAAATAAGTGGAACATCGTTGATATATATAAATGTATAAATCCTTTTGCATTATAAGTGAAATATTTTTTCTATTATATCGTTTAGTTTGGACCTCGTGAGAATTCGAACGGAAAAGTGTGATTCTCACATTGATGCCTATTTATATAAATATCTATATAAATCTATATATATATTTTCACCGGACCTCACTAAGCCTAAAGTCGGTAACCCTAAGCGCACAGGCGGCTGTGAATGAATAATGATGTTCATCATTATTTTCTAGCTCATGTAAAACAGTACGCAAACAAATGCGGAAAATTAACTTATCAACTGTCAATGCGATTTATTAAAGTTACATATAATATCCGTATATATATACCCATATATATATATATTCTTAAATCTGTTCCATTATCAATTTTCGAAGCTGTATAATTCGCCCTACAAGGGAATACTCGGGGCTCTTGCGCTAAATATACCGACCTGAACAAACATATACGTGATCGAACAATAGATTTCGACTAGCTGACCATCCGACTGGAAATGTTAGATTGGTTAAATAGACGTATCTGGCTCCATAGTGACATTGAACTGTCTCAAACGCGCATTGATGATTCACAATGGGCAAACAATGGCGTTCACCTCTGCAGAATTGTAAACTGAACAGAATACTGCTCTACCGTTAGTGCATTCTTATCGAGTGCTAATTATTTCATCACCATCACCCATATGCACGTTGATGTTGATTCAGTAAATTCAACTAAATATTACATAGGTTACTCGTATCCAAATGCTAAATCGTTTAAATCAACCATCACGTATTTATAGTATAATCAACTAAATAGCAGTTATTATACAACTAAATATAGGTCAAGTAAACTGCATGGAAGTTGTATTAACGAAATATTTTATTTGTTTCAACTGAACTTTAGTTGAATTTACTTAATTTTTTCTCAATTTTTCTCATCATTTTCTGAACGAACTATGAAAATCTATTAACAACCCAGTCAACCACAATGTAACAATTATGTAACAATTATGTAACAATTATGTAACATTTATGTAACATTTATGTAACATTTATGTAACATTTATGTAAGAAGTTGCCGTGACATGTTCGTTAGATAGAATTGTTACTTATTTTGTTTGCTGGGTTATGGGAGTGACAATTTTTTTAAACGTTTTTATCAATATTTCTAACGATTTCCGTTGCTTTTATCATTTTTATTAAAAAAAATTTTAATTATTTACCTGATTACTACATTTTTTGAAACTTCTTTCAAAATTTCTTTTTTTCCAATTTTTAAAATATTTCTTCGTTATTAATTTTTGAAATTTCTCGATCATTTTACCATTTTTTTACCGTTATTGTCTTTCACATAATTTTATTGCCGTTTCTTTTCATTTTTCTTCCTTTATTGTTATTTTTACCGCCATTCCATATTTCGAGTCTCATTTATATGTATTTGTCTTCTGATCTATTTTATTCTTATTTTTGATATTTTGTTTTAAATACATTTTTCTTATATAAAATTTCAATCATTAAAATTGGTTGGTCCAGTTTTTTATTTATTTACTTATATTTATTATGATTCGTAGTCATTTTTATTCAATTTTTATTTCGTTACTGCGTTTCGTAATACTGTTTGGACGATTTTAATTTTTTTTTTACATATTCATTTACATCCAACAGTAATTTATTTATTTATCAACTTATTTATGTATACAAATCGTCTTTTTATTTCAATTTCAGGTTTCCCTTCCTCATTTTCAAGTTTATCTCATCTTTTTTCCGTCATCTGCGAGGTATTTTTAATTATTTTCCTTCATATCTCATTAATTTTCCACCGTGGTCCGATCATGACAACCCTTTTTTTCTTTTTTCTTAAAATGCCTATAACTCCTAAACTGTTGGTCCAATCATTTTTTAATGTTTAACAAAAACAATGCATTTTAACAGATTTTTCCAATTATATATGAGAAAACGCGAAATTCGTCCTACAGTGGAAGTTACGGGCAACGGTCAAAACCTGGCCCAACCATGACCATCCTTCCCTAAGTGCAAAAAAAATGATATGTCCAAAATCACCCTAATGAAATGGTCAAAATTTCTTGGCAAATCCGTGACGTTTTTTTTTTTTTTTTTTTTTTTTTTGTATTCATCGAACAAGTAGGTGCAATTACCAGGACGGTGGCAGCTTCGAAAATCGTGAAACTCCGGTTGAAATCCCAAGGGCTTGATCTTCTGGGCGAATCTGCGGGGGTTGACGAACCACCGGGCGACGGCCAAAGGGCGGAGATGCGCTACAGTATAGTGCCAAGAGGAAATTGATATGCGGGCAGGGGCTCTGGCGGTGATTGGCAGAGACCAACGTGGCATTCGCAATTGGCGAAACGCGCGTGAAACCTCGCCGCGACTATTCCGAACTTCCGAAATTTCGGAGATTTTCCCATGTGTTTCTCATTCCTTCCTCTTATTTTTTTGGTTCGCATCCATACATATATATTCGAAATTTTTGTCAAACATGTTTGGATATAGAATTTGTAAAATTTTTTGAAAAAGTACTTCGCAAAATAATCTTTTTTTTTTTTTTATTTCAAAATTGTATACTTAAAAATGAATGGAAATATTCGGAGACTACTGTCAATTGTCGAAAATTACCGTCATTTATGTGGAAATAAATTCGCGAATCTGTAAACGTTAAAAGTCGATGTAAATTAAAGAGATTTTACGATATTCGACGTTTCGTCGAATGACAAATAAAACCATTGAAAACTTACAAAGCCTAGAAATTTACCACCATCATTTCAGTGAGTGACCGATTTTCAGTCATTTTTATAAAAATATAAAAATAAAAAAAAAAAATATCTAAAATTTTATGCTTTTTTTATATTTTTTATTAAAATTCAGAAGAAAAAGCCCAAAAATGGATAGGTACACCCGATTTTTTCGGCACTACATATACCTACGTATCTTGATTACGAATATAATGAAGAGAATTGGCGCAAATTTGAGTTTTTTGCAATTTTTTCATAAAATTCCCAACATGTCGAAAAATACGTCAAACAAAAGTTTTAGATCTTATTAAAACGCATCTTTTATGTCTTATGCATTTTTTACAAAAAGTGATTGGTTTTTGAGAAAATTAAAAAAAAAAACTATAAACAACATCAATAGCTTATGAAGATTCTAAAGTAGAGCAGTTACCGACAAAGCATTGCAACAATCAAAGTATAAATAAAAAGTGATTGAAACATTTGTTCAAAATTTGGGCTTTGGCAGGGTGATTCTACATAACATATACAATCTTAAAAAAAATATTATTGCAAATGGTTCAAAATTAAATGAAGTTTATCCGAAATAAATCATTTCTGTTGCTGGTAAGAGAAAATAATCTAGTTCGGATAATCCTCCTTAAATTTCGAACCAATTGTTTTTTGAAGGTTGCATATGATGTGTAGAATCCATAGAGTATCTCTATGGTAGAATCACCCTTCCAAAGCCCGAATTTTGAGAAAAACGTTTAAATCCTTTTTTAATTTATACTTTTAACGTTTTTAGGTTAGGTCGATAACTGTTCTACTTTAAAGTACGCTCAAGGGACGGCTAAACACCGACTCCGTCGACAACGTCGTGTTCCTAACCTAAAATATTCAAATTAAACACAAAGTAAATATATTTTGAAGCCGAAATCGATTTTAGGGCGCTTTGACACATTTCTTACGAGTGTAGGTCAAATTTTAACGAAATCGGTTAACAAACGAGAGAGTATTCTCAAGAACAAATTTTTGTGGTGATCATGTAGTTCGCGTTGTTACCTCCGAACTTTATTCTTGCGAATTCTCGCTCGTTTCTGAATCGATTTCGCTGAAATTTGACCTACATTCAGAAAAAATGCATAAAAGCACCCTAAAACAGTAACTCATTATGAATTCTCCATGGAAGATATGTTTTTTAATGAAAATACGGCGCCCATTAACGTCACCTATCACTCGGGTGCCTGGAACTTGTGCGCGTTTTAAAACTAACCAAACATAACACAACGTGACACAATCAAAGTTAGTATCATCTGTTCAATATAATGACATAAAAATAGATTGCTAAGCTATAGCAAAATATTCGCTATGACAACGAATTATTTCTATCCGTGTAGAAAGAATGAGAATTTTTCTATGAAAATTTTACGATAATCATTATGGGAAAAATGTTTGAAATAAATCAGAAATAGATGCAATGAACTAAAATTATTTGGGGTGGCGGGGTGTTGCAAAAGAACCATTTAAATTTCACAATAACAAAATTCTAATTATCATATTTTATCCATATATTAATAAAAAATTGTTTAAAACTTTACAACTGCTTTTAAAATTTTAAATGTAAAATTTTTCTGAAAAGTGTCCGCAACGGGACCGAAAATATTTAAAAATACAACTTTTTAATGCACGTTAGGTTAATCTCGGAGCGATTAAATAAATCTACGATCTCGTACTATGGTTTATTTATATATATTTTATTTTTCAGTCGTATGCATTTTATTTTTTTATTTGTTATATTAAAGCACTGAGAACTTTTTTACAAGTGACCTATAACTGTCGTTGGTGTTCACAAAGGCGAAAAAGTTTGTCGGTAATTGGTGGACTATAACTCGAGTTTTCTCGCTATTATCGATTTGCTAAAACTTTTTAATCCTCCAATTACCGGCCGCGTTAAAATGACTTTGCACCACTGAGGACCGAAGACTGTGGCGGCCCACGAGCCCTTCAAGTAATAAAGACTTACGACGACGGATTGCGCGAACCATCGTTATAACGTTGAAAAACATATATTCATTTCTCGAACGTTACAAATTATTCGAAACACGACGGAGAGAACGACGAGTGAAGAAAATTATATATGAAAATCCTAAATCCTATATGAGTTTCGAAATTGAAACGAAAGATTTCCAAAAATTTTCTAAGAGAGGAAAAAATATAAACAGGAAAAAAAGAAACAATTCATTCAAAAATTTGACATAAAACATGGTATCTCGAATTCTAATTGGTCGATTTCAAAAACCTGATTACCGTAAAATTTAAAATACTTTTCTACAAAATTCGAGTACTTATATTCATAAATATTACTTATACAAATTTTTCTTGAATAAATTCAGCAAGATATAATATTTTTAAGTTTTTGCATTTTTTTGGAAATCTGGGATATCTCGACTTGTAATTGGTCAATTTTAAAAAATCAACGATTATTTTATTCGGTATAGTATCCCCTACAATGTAAGTACTTAATCATTATTTTCAGGAATAAATTAAAAAAGATAGATTTTTTTTTTTAATTTAACTTTGGAGATATCTCCAATTCTAATTGGTCAATTATTTCGTCCATTCTCTTCTAACTTAATTAAGAAAAGAAAACGACTTTTTTATATAGAAAAATGACGAGTAATCGAGTATAACAAAGAAATCAAATAATCTCATAAAGACCTTAAACAAATCATACTAATTACTAATAAAAAATAAATCTTACTTCGCCAGGGAATTCACCAACATTTGTACCGTCTTTCCTGATGATGCGACGAAAAATTCGCTAAAAGCAAGGATAAACCCGGCTGCAGTAAAAACCGGACGTCTGATTTTAATTTATATAAAGGTCGATATCCGATAGGCACATAGATTTCTTAACGTACCTCCACGGGAATGCTGCGGAGAATGCCAGATATTTTCTTGTTATTTCTCCGTACGCGTCTTCGTCCGCACGTCCTACTATATATATATATATATATATATATATATATATATATAAACTACAATAATTTATAGTAAGTGTTACTCATCGATCTCCAGAGGCTCCTGAAACAGTTTTAGACCTTCGATCTCTGACCGGCGCGAAGTGCGAATCATGATATTTTCAGGAAATTTGAATTTATAGGGCCGTTTTTTCAAATCGATTTACTCGACGCACTTTCGAAAAAAAATTCGTTACACGTTCCCTATTTTATTCTTTGCACAATTTCAACCCTCATCGTCGTACCCCATTACCATTTTTAAGTTTAATGTAGCGGCTTCTCGCCCCCGCTCATAGTGCCAAAAGTTTATAAACGTATTAATTTTTATTTTCATGTGGATTAATATGCTTTTTTTTTTAAATA
Source organism: Trichopria nigra (assembly GCA_030522945.1). Lineage (NCBI taxonomy): Eukaryota > Metazoa > Arthropoda > Insecta > Hymenoptera > Diapriidae > Trichopria > Trichopria nigra. Next base: position 7,795 of record JAPYZR010004683.1, on the reverse strand, counting down.
TTATTACATTTTATATAATTGAAAATGAACTTTTTGGTGTTCAATAAATTCCGCGTGATGTACGGTTTCATTTGTTCTTAATATTATTTTGTTGAAAATCGTGAATATCTCGACAACTGATTGGTCAATTTCAACAAACCGATGTGTTAGATTAGGCGTACTCTTCCGTAAATTTTAAGTATTTTTTCAATTTTTTTGTCACTAAATTCAGAAGGATATGGAAGATTAAAGTTTATCAAGAAAATGTTTTTTGTTCATACCCCCACCATTTTAGTATGGATACGCACTTTCGTACATTCGTTCGTACAAGATCCAGGAAATTTTTTTATAGTCTGAAACGTGGACATTTGATGAAAAATCATAGTAATTTTTTTGTTTGTCGAGTGACCAAATTCAATACTTCGCACCAACCTACGGTACGGTCGAAGTAAAAAAAAAAAAAAAACAAATATCCCTAAATACTGTAAAGGCTGCGGGAGCGTAAAATGCGAGCTAAAAAATTAACGAGTTTCGCGAATACACTCTTTGCAAATGTAATTTCAAACTCGCCAAATTATTTATACAAATTAAATAGCACGTCGGTTTATGGGATATACACCGAAAATCCAGGATTCGCCACCGACTATCCACTGCTTGTGCTTCCTGGCAGTTGTAACTTCCAGTAAAGTCACCTTATACGAGCTGTATCAAAAGTTTCGTCATTGCCCGCATAATCCGTATCTAAACTCGTGTATATACGTATATATGTATATATATATATACCTTCGCCCTTCCTATTCCGTCAAGCTACTTATATATACATATATATACGAAAGTCGCATTGAGAGTTCTTCTTCCCAGTCTATATAGTACAAGACGATATATAAGGGCGGCGGTGTGTCGGGATGATCCGACACCAACCTTCGTATAGCGACGAGCGGGGAACTCCCTCAATCATTCATAAATTGCGCGTTTTAGAGGGATCTTTCCTTCCCGAGTTAAATATTTAGCGCTATACGCCCTCGTCTTGCACCCCGTCAGGCATCTTTGCCATGACTTTATGCCACACGGTATATATATATATATATATATATATGTACGGCTGTTCCACATATGAACCCCAATTTGGCAGCGCGTCCTGTACCCATAGTCTCGCAATTTTCATCCGAAATTTACCGAAAGATCCCCTGAAATCATCGTGATTGGTGCTATCTTATCTTACGCGTATTTTCGGCCTTCGCCACTCCGCACTCGAGAATGGGAGTTCAAAAACTGAAATCAGATTACCGGGTAAATTTTTGTAAAACAGTTTAAAAATGAGATGAGTAAGAATAGTTGAGATGGAGATGATGGTACGAGAGGTGTGGCATGGGTTGGAATGAAGAGAAGAAAGGTGATCGTAAGGTATGATGAAGTCAGATGAACTCAAATAGAAAACGAAATAATGAAATACGCCGATGGTGTCTTTCAGAAAATATGTAGAAAGTTCGGGGACAGTTAGAACTGTACATACATTATGGTAAAAAAAGAACGGATTAAAAGAAGAAAAGAAACACAAAAACACAAAATCTGCAGAAGCAGACGTGAAAAAGCGACGAAGAAAAGAGATAGGAAGGAAAATCAAGTGAAAAAGAGGATAACAAAAGTAATGTAAAAAAGAGGAGAAGAAAATGTAATAAGCGCACATAAGAACGACAAAAGAAAAAAGTACGATAAAAGATAAAAAGAATATTAAAAGAAACGACGGACTAAAGAGCGGAAGTAGATATGGAAAAAGTAAAGAAGAAAACAAAAGATAAAGGAAAAAAAGGAAAGAAGATAAAATAAAGGAGAAGAGAAAAGAAGAAAAATAAAAGTAAATGTGAAGAAATAGAAAGAAGTGTAGAACAAGAAAAAAGTAAAAAGCGAAGAAAACAATGCTAATAGAAAATAAACATAACAAAAGAAAATAAAAATAAAAGATTATCGTATGATAATAGAAGAACGGACTATAGAGCAAAATGAAGCACGAAAAAAACGAAGAAGAGAAGAAACGAAAAGAAGGAAACTGAACACGAAATGTAAAGAAAAAAAAATAAAGGAAAAGACAGAAGAAGAAAAATAAAGGAAAAAAGAAGAGAAGAAAAATAAAGGACTAAAGAGCAGAAGAAGACGTAAAAAAAGCGAAGAAGGAAAGAAAAGATAAAATTGTAAACAAAAAAAAAGAGATGAAGATGAGGAAGCGAAAAAGAGGATAAGAAAAATAAAGGGAAAAGCGAGGAAAAGACAGAAGTGAGAAAAATAGAAGAGAAAATGAAGAAAAAGTGAAGAATAATATAACAAAAGGAGTTTTTCATAATTTTTAGTCTAGTAACTGAACGTATATGTGCTCGAATATCGCTGAATCAGAGACAATCTTTTTTTTTTTTGCATTAAAATTACGTAGTCTCCATTTCACATCAGGAAGATGATTTCATGAAAATGCTGAAAACTGGTATGCATTGTGACGGTGGCAGGTGATATAATGCGAGTGGAATTGTAAAAGGTAGAGTTTTGATAATTCCTGACGCATGTTTTACTATAAACACAGATAAAAATTCCCTTTCAAGGATGAAATAAAGCGATACTATATGATGAGATTAAATAAAATGATCCTGAGACCTACGTTATATTGAGTCGACTATATATAAAGTTGCAAATATGAACAAAAAACAGATAATCATCATTCATCATTAACAAAGCCATTTTAGCTTATCAGTCAAAAGACGTCATTCTCGAAATTTTCAGGATTTGACATATGGATATATGGTTACGGATGAAAGAGGGCCATAAAAATTTCACCACCCATTACCAAGTTCAATGCTTTGAGTCGTGCCATCAGCAAGAGAAATGAATTATTATTCCATCATGTCCAAAAAAAAAAAAAAAAAAAGTTCAATGAAAATAAATTTGAAATAAAATCATTGCAAATCGAAAAAACAACCCCTGCGTCGAACACTGCGTATATATATACGAAACGTCAAGCGCATCGAGCACTGCATATGTATATATAAACAAAACTTGTTGTAGTACGTCAAACATCGAATATCATACGTCAAATAAATATATATACACGAGCTCCTGTTGCATCCGTGTGTTTATACGCGAAAATGTATCACTTAATGAAATATTCTTTCCGCGTTTCGCGAAAAATTTGTAAAAATCTCACGTATCGGGGGAAAACTGTGTACGGCAATATTTTCCCAAGTAACGGCTTACCGGCTGGTAAATGGACTATTTACGTAATTCTCTTAGCTTTTATATGAAAATCTTCGACGTCACTTTACAAATAATTAACTCTAAAAAAAAAAAAAAAAAAAAATACAAATTTTTTAATAAATGGGGCTTACTTATCCAGTACGGTTTCTCGGTTAAATGCGTCGTGGAGAGAGATGAGAGCGGAATAAGGGATGATTCGTAAAGAAGAGAGACGGGGGTTGGTTATACTCTTCCTCTGGCGCTCGCAAGGTGTTTATATTTAATAGGGCATATCCGGGATCCGGGATCGAGCTCTCCACCATTTAGATCTTTCTCTCTCTCTCTCTCTCTCTCTCTCACTCTCGCTCTCTTATAGCTTCTATCGTTTTCCTCCTTCGCAAAACACGTAAAGAGATCTTTCCTTCGATATGCGTTAATTTTCTTTTAATCCAAATCCTGCATCAAAACTTACGAAATAAGTACTCGGTATAAGAATTCAGTAAATGTATTTATTTTAATCATTTTTATTTGCGTATATATTTTTAGTCCTCGCAGGTATATTAATGTTTGCAGTGCTCTCTATCCTGAAAATTGGCAATTTTACTACATAAATAGTGAACAAGTTATTTATTAGACTCTCAAAGGTAAGTCGCTCTTGAAAGACTTTCAGTAGCAAGTACATCTATCGCAAATGTTATTAGAACGATCGTTCTTCTATAAAATGAGCAAATATCTAGATATTAAATACTTTTTCGAGAAATCAAGTGCAATGGTAGATTTAATTTCGACGATGGACTTTAACGATCAAGATTGCCATTTCAAAAATGAATAGAGCAATTATATGCTTCAGTCGACTGCAAATACTTTGTGCAGTAAATAGAAATGTCGCATCTTAAAAAATAATTATTCAATTGGAACATTTTGATTTACTAATTGGTCAATATTTAAAAAATTCTGACCTTTTGATCCGACATATTTGTCTGAGTATTTTCGCTATTTTGTTCGTTATTTTCTTTACTACATTAAGAAAGATACAATTTTTTTAAGTTTCTTAAATTATTTTGTTGAAATCTAGGATATCTCAACGTCTAATTGGTCAATTCTGTTATTGTTACTACATTAAAAAAAAAAAAAAAATTCTGTCCAATTTTTCTAGTTTCTGTCTAAAATTATTGATTTAAAAGTTTATGCGCAATAAGAGTGTTCATAAACTGGACAATAACTGGACAAAAATTAATATAGACCAGTTTCTTTTTGTTACAAAACTGTCCAAACACTTGGACGTTAAAATTAAATTTAAAGTGGCCATGATTTTGTTTAAATATATTGCCTATAATAACTGTCGTTCAATCAAATTATTCAAAAAATATGTAAAACAAATGGAATATTAGATACGTTATATCCATTAAAAATGTTTATTTTTTTACGTGCCCTCTTAAAACCGTTATCATTATTTATTTGAAATACAATAGTTATGGAGACTTAAATAGTATACAATTTCACCTACTTTCTTTTATAATTTAATAAACATATATATAATAAAACACCGAGATGTAAATGACAATAACAATGTAGATAGTGATAATACGAGCAAACAATATGATAAAACATATGAACAAAGTGTTGGTTTGTGTCGCGACGTATGAAATGTCATTAAGATCACTCCTATATATACGGTGCACGTAAACTTATTCATAGTAAATGTATATAAAAATAGTACACTGGAAAAAAAATTTGTTATTTTCAAGCAAATATTTACTTGAATTAAATAAGATTTACTAAAAAGAAGGAAACATTTTCTTAATTCAAGTAAATATTTACTTGAAAATAACAATTTTTTGTTCAGTGTACAATAATATTAGGCAGAATCTAAGCAGAAATTGAACAGAAAATGCTTAGGGAAGTCGTAACAGATGTGCCTAAAAATGTTGGATAGAAACTGGGTGCCAATTATACAAGATTTATCCAAAAAAGCTATTGAATTAATATCAAGGAAAATGTTACGTTTCCAATAGGAAACGGGCCAGTTGTATTGTCCACAAATCATATACAGTAAATTAGCAAAAAACTTTGGAATAATTACGCGCAATTTTAATCAGGAACGTTTAAAATTTTGTCGATTTCGTGTTTTGGACAAACCCTTCACTATTCTAGTATGGATACATCCAAACACCTAACAAGTTCTAATTTGAGCCAATACATATACACATATATCGTCGACGTCCACTTTTAATATCGAGTTTCATTCGTGTGCTATACTTTTTTTTATGAATTTTTTCAGTCAATTATTATGGTCTAAACCGTGTCCATTTTATGAAAAAAATATACCGACATTTTTTATATAGTAACTAATAATATAGTAACGTAATATATCGTAACTATATATAGAAAAAAAATATATATATATAATATAGTATCGTTATAATTCCCTAGTAGAAAATGAGTCCAATTTTTGGCTAGTTTCTGTCCAGTTTGCTTTTTTCCCATGTTAAAGGTATAAGATAACTGGGCAGTGTAACATAAAACTTTACAGATTTCTACCAGGGTTAATAACTATACAAATATGTATGAAATTCATCATTTTTAAGGAACGTATTTTCAGACATTTCGATTTCTACCCACGAGGCAAGTTTCAAAATTTTTTTGTTTTTGTTTTTGTTGTTTTGTTTTTACAAGATTTCAATGCCACGGAATGAGACAAATAAATACATTCGGTGTTAAATGAGGGGGGATGAACAAAGCGATTGAATGCGAGAAGTTGGCGACGCGAAGACTGAAGGTCGTCGTGCCAGAATACCAAAGGTCCAGGTGGAATCCTCCTGTCGTTGCAGCGTCGACACTCCACTGCTCCTGTACAATTCCAATTACGCCTTAAAAGTCGCGGTTGACTGGCACGACGGGTATAGAACGACGATACACCACCGGTGCTGCTGCAGCTTAAGGCGAACGGCGCATTTGCGCCAATGGGGTGTTCGATGGCTGCTTCGAGGCACCTTAGCCCGTGACAATTTGATCCCTTCAGTCGTGTAATACAATTATGATCGATCGTCACTCGCCAAGTTCGTTTGAATTTCAAATATAACCACCTAATTTTATGGATATTGTCTCACCGGCGGCGTAGCATATATAATTCGAAGAATAATGCCAAACCTGCAGGAAAGTGACGTCTTTCCGCCCGATAAAGCGGGCGGAAAGTGTCTCTTTTACGAATATTCAAGGCTAACTCGTCATTTGAAAAATGAAAAGTATCGTTTTCATAATTTAATCCATTATATATATACACACACTGAAAAAAAATTTGTTATTTTCATGTAAATATATACTTGCTACTATTCAAGTAAATAATTACTTGAAAATAACAAATTTTTGTTCAGTTTATGAAAAATCGATGTGAAATACTGCACCAATAAATATATTAAAACGCAGATAAAAAAATCACAAGATTAGAACAATAAATTGATGGCATAGATGAAATGAATATATCTCTTTGATATGGCACAAATGATATTAGTTATCAGAACCAATAAAATACTTCGGAAAAAACACTCTTACCGCAACAAGAAAAAAATCAACGTTTTCAGCATCAAAAAGTCCTTCGTAAATGATACTTCGTATACGTGAATGGTATACATATATACGTATATGTAACCTCCTTTATAAGTTAATTCAACCAGGTGCTTTTTTCACTACGTTTAGGTAATGAATGCTTCGTATCTGAAGTGCGTACGGCCTATTATTTGAATCGAGTAATTAGTAACTAGTAATTAGTAATTAGTAACCGAGTAATCTTAACAATCGTCATAATCACCCAGCAAACACAGCAAGTGATAAATATGTAGGAATAAATCAACAATAAATCATGGTCGTTTCTTACATAAATGTTACATAAATGTTACATTAATGTTACATAATTGTTACATTGTGCCAGAATGCACGAATCGAATGCAATAAATACCTAACATATTTACGTACACTGAAACAATATTTGTTATTTTCGAGTAAATATTTACTTGAATTAAGAAAAGATTTTCTTGAATTAAGTAAGATTTACTAAAAAGAAGGAAACTTTTTTTTAATTCAAGTAAATAGTTACTTGAAAATAACAAATTTTGTTTTCAGTGTAGTTGTCACTTGTTACCTAAATGTTACACAGCTATTCCAACATTGTTACATTATTGTCCGAATTGTGCTTGCTGGGAATATGCGACGTTCTATGCTCACTGTTATTGCGCGGATGATTGCATATAGGGTAGATCAGGTAATCGATCGATCAATTCTGATGTTTGATGACGATGAATCTTTATTGACCTGCAAGAGAAACACCATTGTCCAGGTGGCATAAACTTTATACATCAAGTGAAAACTAGCCTCGCCCATTCAATGAATGAACTATATGCACGCGCAGCAATAATATATGTCTAAGGAAATAACTTTGGCGAAATTTAATTAGGAAAACGTCACTTCGAGCGGATCCGCCTAAAACATTTTTCTGTTATGTATATTTGAGCACCCTGAAGTTTTGTTCGAACAAAAAACGAATTTTTTTTTTTCGCCCAAAATGTCATAAGTGACTCAAAGAATACGTAAAAACGTAAAATTC
>JAPYZR010004682.1:0-11880 GCA_030522945.1 Trichopria nigra | reverse complement strand
ACATAAATGGCTATAAATTGTGTAAAAATTAGACAATTAATGCACAATAAAACTGTCCAAGAATTATATAGACAATTCTCACATTTATATCCAAGAATTTTCTAAACTTAATGCCTATTTTTTAGGCAGTAAAAAAGAATATTGGACAATAAATGTCTAATAAATGGCTGCAATTTCTACCAGGGAAGCTGTCTTTTTGTATGAAAAATAAAATGTTATAGTACCAAAATAATATTGAATTACTAATATGTCTCTTTCATTCCGTTTCGTTACGTTCCGAGAAAAAATCAGTATTTCAATTGTTCATAGATTTTTTATAAAAATCTCGAAAAAAATTGATTACACCAAATAGTAGTGTCCTTACTTAATAAAAATAACTTAATTAAATAAATCAGACAACTTTGTACAGTGAATTTTTACACAAATGTGTCAAATGAAAACAGTGTTAAAGTTAGGTTCCAGGAGCAATTCAAATTTGTTAAAACCTTTTTACGTGTAAATTTGTTATTATTTTCAGCTTTTACTGTGTTAACGTTAACTGTGTAATATCACTCATTCCGCGCGAAATACCGCATGACAAAGCATACGTATTAAAAGTCGCGTCTTCGTCGCTCCACTTTACTTCCAACATTTTCGGAATATCTGATGGTGCTTTCAGGAAAAGCTGCAGGAAAAGACTCTCGTCTCAGTTCCACTTCCGTCAGAGGATCGGCATTACTTTCTATCTGATTAATATTTCACCAACAACAGTAGCAACACCAGCATTATGCGAGAGATTAAGCCTTTCGCTTTCGGGAGAGCGCCGGTTGCACTCGGCTGTACGCCCTAGTAATCCTCGCATGAAATTGTTATCAGAAGCACCCTAAGACTGATATATCACGCGTAATATGGTACGGTTACGGTACTGGGGTACCGGAGCTCGGATTTCACATATTATACACGCTTTGCAAATTATCTCGTTTTCCGATTCGTCGAGTAGGTGGAGCGCTTCGTATACTTTGTAATTCCCTAAAATTTACGCGTGCGATATTTCCGTCGAATATCGTACATCGTAACGTTCACGCGTGCGGAATAATCTAGTTTTACCGTATCAACATGCGGTGATAAAATGGCGTTAGTACCGATTAAAAATGAGTTAACCTCGCTTTGGTGATAATTTAAATTGCAATTTTGGTTTGACCTGTGAAAATAATGCACCTCCATAAGCTACTAAATTTGTCGGCGAAATTAAAGGTGTAGTTTTTAGTATAAATATAAATATTATTATATCACCTTATTCGATAAATTCTTATCCAGTTTCGTCTGCCATCAATCTGCTTACTGATCACAATATCTTTCATTATAATTGCGATAATAGACAGAACCACATTATTTTGAAATAGGAACAACATTTTTATGGAATATATTTCATATTTTGAATTTGTAACATACCATTATAAATATTAGGAATGATGAACAATGAATAAATTTAGAATAATTGTCCTTTTTTTTACTTTTTTCAGATGACGAGGCTCTCCCTTTTTAACCAATATCATATATCTATTTGAAGAGTACAATACAAATCAGATGTCAAAAGTTTTCATGCTTCGACTCCAATTTCAGAAAAGCTAAGAAATCAAGTGAATCTTACGATTATAGTACGGAATTTCCGTACGATTAAATGGCCGACTTAATTCAAGACTTTCAAAGTTATCATTTGACAAACTTCGAGTTGAATCAATTTTTGAGCTATCTAATATCAGTTTACTGTGGACCGAATGTAAACGATCCATCGAACTATCAATGCCACGCCCTCCCAAACCGAGTGAGCTCACGATTTCGCTTCGAACGTCCAAAACTTGTTAATTCGCATTTCAGCGAATCGGCCAACCAAATTGCCTCGATTCGTCGTCAGTGAACGCCATACCGTGTTTCGTTTGATGAAAGTACGAATGACCGTTTTCGCGGTATAAATTGGCAATTCTCTGCGGAAAAAAGTTGAACTCGCGATATTTTGGGTCGCGGATCGGTGTATAAACCGTTTGCTTATAAACATGCAAATCGCGGGAACGGTTGACTCGAAATTTGCATTACGGCGACTATCCCCTCTAGTTTACGGTTCTACGCGCCGCCATTATTTTCTTTCGTGTCCTACTCGTCCCTATAGCATCCCCGAAAAGATGTGGAAATTGAGGAATATCCGTTAGTGCGTTTATGCTTTTTTTCATATACGTATAAAGAGTTATTTTAATGTTTTGTTACTGTATTATTTGATGGGTTTGGAATGAAATTGAAATACAGAAAAATTAATTATATAGGACATAGCATTGCTTCGAACTTGACATCTGCATTACAGAGTATTCTGTTAAACATTGTATTCTTCAGAATCTAACTGTAAACTTTAAGAATAATTTTAAGCAAAGGAAATTAATAGTAATTTACTTTTCACGTATACTTTAGGCTTTCAAATCCTAACAATGATCTTATATGGATAACTTCATGTAAATGTAAAAATGATAAGAAGTTACAGAAAGTCTTAACATGCTGATTCCGCTGCAGTGGAAGCATACTGGATTAGAAAAGGATTCGTAAAAAAGTTGGATCCTTCATCCGAACGAATATCTTCAAATAACGATGAACGATGACAATTATGTGAATATATTGTGCTCTATAATGCCTTTATTGTTTAAAATGAAAATGCGATTTGCTCGCTGAAAATGAAATGGATTTCTCGGACGAATAAAATTTGAATATGCGAATGAGTCTGTTCGGCGCCAGTATTATATGGATACTGCACTTACTTCGCAATGCTCACGCTTTTAATGGTTTCAAGGCACACATATCGACGACCACTTGATTTAATGGCTGCCATTTACATCGGCACTGGAGTGCTGAGTAATTAAAGCAGTTATTTTATAAGCCTGCGAAATCGGATAGAAATACGTCGATATCTGTGATTCGCGAATGGCTCGAGGAATATCATTACAAATGGAGATGTTCACAATGCATGCATATCCAAAATTATTATATCTATTAAAGTTTTTTATATCAAAATTTAGCTAAATCTCAGAGTTTATAATAAATAATATATAAGTTCATCCAGCTTACCTATTTTCAGGGCTTGATTTCAAAGGCGAGGCTTACACTTTAACTTCAGTGACTAAGAAAACATGTTAGCTTAGCTCCAAGTCAAACTTGGATGTTGTTGGTGCAAAAGGATCCTGAGTGTATATAATTCTGTCGATTCAGTAGGTCGTAAAGTTCCAATTGACATTAGTTAAAATTATTGCAATTTACGATTTAAAATTGGACAATAGTAAATAATGTAAGGATCGCAGAAAATTCTCAGATTTTAGTCATAGAAATAAATAGAAATAAACAATCAAAACTTGTAACGAATACGAAGAATCCTATATTCAATAGTTGGCTCCTTTTGGATTTAAGAAATATCATAATTTCCTATTTGTATGTATTGGTAATTATGTACAAATAAACTAAAAATGAATTAAAAATAAGATTTTTTTTAAATTAGTTTCTACTCCTTTCTGGGCGTGAGACTAATTTTTTGTTACCGTTCATTGCTACAAAGGCGGGAAACTATAAATAAAATCCTTGTTACATACTGCCAATAGACGATGTAATAGTTTAGCATCAGTACTAGTGAATTTCATTTAAGATCTATGAATTTTCGATCCGCGTCGTCATTATGTTAAAAGAATTTTTGTAATGTTTTTTCTTTTTCAAGAAAGAAAATACTATTTGTTCAATATAGTTTACCGAATTTCCCCCTCTATCGAATTAAATGTAGACTGATCGGCGAATAATTGTGTATACGAGTCAGTTGGCTCGTAAACTTACGCGCGGTTAAACATATGTACAAGGCAACACAGTGAAATAAATTCAGTACTTATATATAAAGCAGGAAAATATGCAAAATCATTTATAACCTTCCATATTAAAAAAAAAAAAAAAAAAAAATAAGATCGAAAATCTGACGTAGGATTGGTGATCGGCGTGTTCGACTTCGAAGCAAGTCATTAATTTCAGGTCGTCACGTGAAAGAAGTTCAACGCGATAGTTTTTTCTATAATTGAACTTCGGATAAAGAACACTATTTTTATTAATAAATTCAGCCAGATTAATTTTACTGTTGGAATCTGAAAACGAACGTCTTCAATTTAGCATATGAAAATTCTCAAGAATTGCGGACGCGAAATGCCGCTCGCTTGCAATCGCATTCTTGCACACGCGTGGGGATGAGCAGGGGCAAAAGTTAAAGTTTTCGAGCCCTTAGGGATTTCTAGCGTGGCTGCAGCTACTCCCGGTGCAAGCGAACGTAAGGTTCGATAAGGTTAGAGAAAGATAGTGGATCCGCCTATCTCTGACGCCATGAATAAAAACACAATGGATCCCCGGTTGGTCGGCTAGCTAGGCAAGTGTTTCCGAATGAAATTGCACAACTAATTAAAAGTTCACACCATTACTCGGGCTAATGATGCTAAGATTGTATTATTAAAGTTCTCGCTTCCGACTGTTATATCCTTCTTGTTTGTGTATTGAATCAAGCGCAGTTCATGAGACGCCGAAATTACCTCCATCTAATTCGCCACGTTGTTCTGCCAATTCTCACATGTCGGATAGTTTGATTCACTTAAGTTTATTATACATTAAGTTTATTGTGCGATTAAAATTTCCTGAATTTCACGGGCTCAGGATGCGCAAATATTGTTGATTCTTGTGCCTTGTAATTTTTTCATTTATTTTAATTTTCCAATTTACCTTCAAGATTTTATTTACATATCGACATATCAGAAATTCCACATTTCCAATAAATGATCATCTTATAACATAATTCATAACAAAAGATCCTAAGTTCGATTCTCGTTTCAGCAATTGTCGGATTCCAAGAATTTACCGACGAGACAATCCTCGTCATGTAGTCCTAAGATATACATTTCCGTGTATATTAAATCATCTCAAAATGCAAAATTGAGGAATTTTACTGTGACAGTACTCAAAAGATACGATCTCTTGAATGGAAAGCCATCAACATTCGTGAATAAAACGAATCGGGAATAAAGCAAACTTCCGGTTAAAGAAACGTCACGGGACTGTTTATAAAGGGAAAACCATTTTCTCCTCTAACGAGAGTTGTATATCTGGAAAGGATTGTAAAGTGAGAGAAATGATGGGAGCGTAAAAGACAGGATACTCTTCAGCAGCAGTGAAAAAACATATAACTGGTAAGAATGAGTGACATGGAAAGAGGAAAGAGGGATAGAGAGAGAGAGAGAGAGACAACGCCAGCGCGAGAGGCCGGAAGGATAGGGAGAAGCTTCTTAAAACAGCAAATTATTTTCCCAATTTACGAGGATACCAAGGCAAGCGCCCATTGCCAACCGAGCTAGGTAGCAAGAGAGGCGCTTAGTGTTTTACGATAAGAGGGCCGATTATATCGAGTGCATTAAAACTCAAAAGTCCGTCGCGACGCCAACGCTGCCGACGCCGTCCCCCATGATCAACTTTTAATAGAATCTTACTGTCGCTTTTTCTCGCGTACAATTGAACCGAGCTGGAAGCAAGAAGAAGAAATACACAATCTCAACTTGCTCAATATTTCCATACACCCACCAACCGCGCGCTTTCCGTCCTTCTCCGTCTGACTTCTTGTTTCTCACTTTCCCACTATCAAAATGCATTTACATACTTTGTTCGTACATTACAGTGTCCTTCTATTAATTTAGCCTTTACGATTTTTTAACTGTTACATTATTTATGTAAACTCTTGAAAGACCTTTCCTTTCCATTCATCCGGTCGATCATTATAGGGAACGCGCCGCATTGTTGGATATTCCGTCGATGGTAGAGGAAACGCTTATTAATGGTTTCAGCGCCCGATTGAAGACAAAGAAGTATACCGTTTCCTCCATGCGATGGAGAAAAAAGGGAAGGAGAATGCAGAAGAAGGAACTGACGCCGAGGAAAATATTCGGAAAACTCAGTATCGAGACCGGAGGAGAGTAATCGATTGCACTGCGAAAGGGTCGACTTGATATACTCGGATTTCCGCGGGCTGAAAGAGGATGATATAATATTCCTAGGAAGCCGTGTCTCCTTCGAGGAATCGAACAGCCTCATTACGTTAATTTCCCCGGAGATGCCGTCATTTTTCTGATTCCCTTCGTTCGTACTCAGCCTCCCGTTTATTCCTTCATTTTTCCACGGTGGCTGTGAGCTTAAGCTCCAAGACAACCAGGCAGGAGGAAGCAAGGGAAACGAACGGAAAAAAGGATCTTTCAAGCTTTTTTATTCCTCTTATCGCTCGCGCGTTGCAAGCCGAAAATGAAACCATTTATTGCCGCCCGATGATCCTTAGCGAGAAAAAGTGTCAAAATGAGCGCTCACCATTTTCTTTTTTTAAGAAAGGGAGGATGAGGGCTTTCTTCATCTTTAGTTCAAAGTTCACAAAAATTACGAGATGTAACAACTTGATTTATTTAAATTGAGATGCTACTAACATCCATATTCCATCAGAAATTGGATGCTACTTTGATGAAGTCTTCGCATTGATTATTAATACTTCAGTCAACCATAAATGAACAAGTGTATTTGTCGGAAATGAAGTCATAGATAAATAATATATCGCGCATTTCAATCGGAAGGCAGCCTTAGTCCTTTCCTATTAAAAAAATTGTCCTTGTCTTGAGGTTTAATTGCCCTAATTCTAATTCTTTTTGGTAACGAAATGTTTTTGTTTTTTTTTTGCTACATGTCATGGACACGTGTACGATGATTGTGCGATTGATCTTATGTGATTTACTTCAAGTCAAATATGCTTCTAAAAATAGACTCCTCCTTTAGCTTCGACTCAAGGCACAAGTCAACATTTACGTCAGGTGAACGTGATAAGTGCATTATTTCAATTTCATTTCAATTTCATTCCAAAATCAACAAATATGTGCATTGTTCATTTATTACAATATTAGTTCGTCAGCTCCATTGAAAATGTTGTACGTCCTTTCGCTTTTCCCGCAGGTGGTTTGCTCTGCTTTCTTCTTGCCGGACGGTTATTCGCCATTTAACAGCCAGCCCTCGTACTAACGATATATTGGCAATTGCACGGAATTCGCCTCTCTCGCCTGGTACTCTTCGACCTCTTCTCTTCTCCCTCATCGAGACGGAGGCTGCTGCGGACCGGATGCATAGTAATGTCGATAAGCGCATGCGCCGCAAGTAGTGGTACGCATTGCGGTTGTAATATCGCAGGACGGCCGTTTTGCTGCTGCAAGGATATTATAGCTAAGCCTGCTGTGGCCTCCTACGTCGTAAAACGACACCATTTGCCTCCTCGCTAAGAGCCAGAGGTCTTCTTTCGCGAAAACGACGTCTAGAATTCTGCCTCCATTTAACGCGTTCTTCGAAAACCTGGTGTAAGACTGAAATTTACTTAGTTCCAGCGTTAAGTTCCCGTTTTGTCGTGATTCCACAAGCCTAGGGGATTTGTTAAATTCTAGACGTCTTAGTTTTACGAGACATTTATTGAAGGTCCGTTTTTTTTTATGAAGATATTTCTAATATGCTTGTATTTTTTAGATTTGTACAGTATGGGCGCAATTCGACGACTAATGACACCCACGTAAGACGCCACTTGCAAAACAATATAGTCAGCAAAGTGAAAAGTTGGCCAAGTATGCGAGGGATCGTTAGAATGGAATCTTGGAGGGCAAAATAGAAGTTAGTTAGGACGTCGTGAAATAGCAACTACGTGTCGTAGCTGTAGATTGCGTTAGCCGGAAATTCGGAACAAACAGCAGTAGACACTGTGTGCAATTACATGGAGCAACGGGACCACCCGCCAGCTTAGGAGCCTGTAGCGATTTTCACCTTTGAGAGAAAATTCGTTGTTGCTTGGGTGCATTTCAATGCATCTACTGAGTTTTGAAATTCGAATGGTGAACTCGAGGGTGCTTTTAACTCTTTCCATCGCGCAGTATATACCGCCTGTTCACATGTTTAGACCTAAGTTCGTTATAGGGTCTCATGACCTAGATATAGTTAATAAAAATCCATCGATCTCAAATTATTGTATCATTATAAGATGGTAACGAAAGTTAGTTCTATGATTAGGAAAATCATATTCAGTTTATATTCATTAATAAGAAATTGAACGTATAAAAGATAAGGCAGGAAAAAATTCCAAAATATTAGCTAAGCAATGCTTTGCATTAATTATTTGTAGAATTTCGTTTCAAGAGATCAAGATGACCTCCATATGGACAAAGCATAAAAAGTGAAAAATTAAACGTGAACTTATATATTAATAAGAAATGTAACGATGAAAAAATGTTGATAACAAGTTGCAATGTGATAAATTCATTTGTTTAAATCCATTACTTGTGAATATTTCCATTTTACGTATTTGTTTTTTATTGTCATTAAAACAAAACAATTCCAAGGCAGAAGTAAGAATGACAAAATCATTACTTGCTGCAGTTCCCCTTTAAGTAGTCAAGCCCAACTATACAGGCATTCGAGCCTTTTGTGTTTGTGTATGAACGGGAAGCAAGCAGGTACAATGCGCCGAAAACAGCGACAGCTCCTAGGGGGTTCGGCCGAAGGCAAGGGTTGCCTTTGATTTAGCCGAGGATGGACTTCGTCTGAATATTTAATGCGAGCAACGTCGCGAACTGTTGATCCGGCTTACGCGAAAGTGATAAGTCACCTCGTTCTCGAATCCGGGTCTTCTGCCAGATTTAGCTAATGAATATTTAACGACAACTTTTTATAGCCTTTTAAACATTTTTAAAACCGCTTATTGTCATGCGACTGTGCAGATAAACCGCCTGAAGTTGTCGATTACAAAAATGTTGAAAATGGGACTAATATTTTTTGTCACATTATTCTTATTGGTTTAAAATGCAATCGTCTTGTCTAGGTTATTATTTTTATATAACGTTTATAATTTACTTTACTTTCTATCACGCTTTCGAAATGTATTCATTGCGTATATGTTATTGGAAGCATTCAAACAATCAGTGCGTCAATCCTTACCATACGCAGGTAATTAATCTATATCGAAACTTCCACCAGAATAGTAGAAAAATATATCTTCGGTAATGTAATAAAAATAAGAAGTATACGTTACTGTACTTTAAATTGTTAATTAATTTGTACTTCGACAATTTCGACACTAAAATAAAATTAGAAAATAGTTTACTTTTGTATACCTATTAAATAACATATTTTTGTAGGAAATGTAAATCGCATTAACGTAAAAATTATGGTTATTATATGCTATATTTTTTTCCGACATTTTTATTTATATTTAATGTTTATAAATTAAGCAGATCACTATAAATTATTCAGCAGCTTCATTTTATCTTAAACTGACATTTTATAATAAACTGACCAGGAAATTTGTAAATTTCTGAATCTCTAACATTTTTTCGAAACATTATGAAATCGTATTAATCTTTTTTAAACAATAACAATAAATCAAATATAAAACATAATTGAAAAGTCAGTTTACGAGTAAAATTACTTTTCGAAAAATTATGAATTTGAATCTTTCATTAATTTGATCTAATTATAATATTTTTTCTTCTAAGGGTAATACGTACTGTTATTTAATTTAAATGTCAGCATTTCATATTAATAAAAGATAACCTATAAATTGTATTACAAAAACATAAGTATTATAATCATATTCTATAACGTCTTACAAAAATTTATAAACTTTTAAAATAATTTTACTTTCAGCCCTAAACAATGAAACGTACACACAATCACAACTCTAACCCTAAATCATTTGCGACAGGGGTAAATGGAGATTAAGGAACTGGATTTCGGTGTAATCCTCCATTGTGCTTAGAGCTATAAGAAATATATTATGCATGAAGAAATAGATTATTCACGAAGTTTGTCGATGTTTAGCTTCTTTTGTACGGATAAAAATGACATTATTTAGCTTTGAAACAACACCAGATTTATACACTCATATTTTTCAAGCCAAATCCCTACCTTTTCTGCTAAATGTTACTACAGATAATAAATAAAAAAAACATGAATAAATTATTTGTTGAAGCTATAAAATAATTGAATACTATAAGAGCGCGTTAGTGATTTGAAAGACAATTGACAAATTGGTCGCAGCAATTATTGTCACTTACTTGTTTAACATGAAAAATATCATGACGAAAGGTGGGTATCTTAGAAACCATGGACAAAGTGAACAAAATAGTTTTACTTTGCAGGTAAAATGGTTGTTTTAGTTCTATTTAATTAACCTAATAAATTCTATAATTTTCACTCTATTATTTCGTGTAAAAATAAAAAGCTTGTTATCATGTATGTCCCGAATTTCACGATTATGATAATAATTATGACGACATTATTGTTGCAACAAATCCAGAGGATTCTGGAAGTCCAGATGCAGAATTTGATGGTGAGCAGTTTAATGTCGGAAATAACGAAAATACTGAAGATCCACAATAGTCATAAGACATTTGCCTGTATCAAGCTTTTCAATTCCTCTTTTTCGAAAGTGTGACATGATGGGTAGTTTTTGAACCCAGATTCGTGTTCATCGCGAAACATCCATCAGAAACAGTAGAGCCATCTTATTTGCGAAAGGATAGAATACCAAAGCTGAATTATATTACACCGATTTTCTTCAGAATTGATGTTCATACTTCAATCAATCAGGAAAAATCTTATCAATTAACCTTGTGCGTTAATAAAGCTGGAAGTCTGTCATGTTATTGAATTGAAGACCTGAATTTGCGTGAAGTCAATTGCATGTCACTCCAATCGATCGTCTTTGTTTCGAAGCCAGCTCTTCAAGATTCTCACGAGTATTTTAAGTTCATTTTGTCACGTAATGCTCTGATGTATGAAGCGATGCGGGTACTAGGACGTCGGTAAGTTGATGTCGCAACGCGTGAAACTTCCCGCGACGCTGATGTATAGCTGCGCGTCCGCGCGTGCCCACCGCTTTAGTGGACTGCACTTCATCTTCTTGTCCAATGATGAGCTCGCTACATGGATTTGAACTTTGCTTAAACTTTCCAAGTTATGCAAACTCTTCGGAAGTAAGTTAAATCAAATTTGTTCCCACAAAAACTAAAATTAATCAAATTTCGAGTTTAATATCAAACTAAATTAGTTGAGATGAAACTCCAAAATATCGAATGCAGGTATCGATTACTTTTATTGCAAAAAATATGAAATATTAAAATTGAAATAATAAATGAACGTGACGATAATACAAGTTTAGTGTAGCGCTCCGTCCGGTCGTAACGTATTTATCGAATAAGAGCGGTCGAATTATCAGATTAGGCTGATGCGAATTTTGCTCCTGCGGTAATTAATACATCAAACTTTCGGACCGTCACGTCAAACATCAGCGAGCGGGAACCGAGACAAACTGAATTAAAATGCGCATAATTACGCCCAATTATTACGGAGGGTTGTTTGAATTGTCACAGTGACTTTCGCGGACAAGCTGGTAATCACGATAATTGTATCGACCGGCCCCGCCAGTGGCTCATCTGGGTTGGAAATTAAAATGTTCCGGGTAAAGAAATGATTTTGAAAAAACGATAGTCACTTGGATGTCGAGGAACAGAGGCGTGATACAATGTACGCTGTGATTGCTAGGCGTTCGTCGGCTTTGGTATTATTGGCATTGTTCGGCCGTTGATTGGAATTTAAATTTTATTCATAGGCTCGTTTATATCCGAACAGTTATGTATTCAAATCGGTTCGTCCAGGTTTGATCCTCGTTATACATATCTGCATGTACACACGGGTGTCCTGAAGCAATGTTAAGTTGACCCAAAATGGATCCAAAATCGGCTAACGCAGAAAGTTTCTACATTGTTTGGACATTAAAAAAACGTA
>JAPYZR010004681.1:0-21517 GCA_030522945.1 Trichopria nigra | reverse complement strand
ATCGTTATATCTCAATTATATATGATCATATCTGGAACATATATGAGCCAGATATAACCATATATGATCCAGATATAACCATATATGATTCAGATATAAGTATATCTGAATCCATTTTTTCCCGGGTTATTTAGAAAGCATGCGGAAAGACGATGTGGAATCAATTGTTTTAATTATTTTCGTATAATTTTAAATTAACAGCATGATAAAAATATTTGATGTATATGGCTTGGTATCCTACTTGCGCGGACTGTCTTGCGATTAACAATTCACGATGATTTGTACTTTCTGTTCCCAACGCAGTTTCGAGGTAACGGTAAAAAAAAGTCAATGCAAACGATCGTACAAGGCAAACGCGAAAATGTGAAGCTAGTCGTTAGTTTCATCGCTCCCTTTGGAAACTCGCACTATACTCCTACTCTGACACTAGGACGGGTGATCTTTTGGCGCCGCGTGCAATTTCCTGCAGATCCATTTGTTCTCGGCACACCGAGCGAGGTGTCAGGAACGGCTCGGATTTGAAGGGGTGGTGGGGGAATCGCCTTACTGCAACGGAAGCATCTCTCCTGATTTCGAGCGAAATATGCGTTCCCGTCCTGTGCGATTTTGCAGAAATTCGCTGTTCTCGAGCGAATGAAAAATGCACGCCAACCGAACCGTACAGCCTGAACATTGAATCTTTCCATAACATTTTCCGATTTTATACTAAATGTATCCATTTTTATTTTTACTTTAATGTTCCATAAAAGAAATTTGTAACAATTTTCTATAAATATGGCAAAATTTTTGACAAATACGACAAATTAAATACGGAGATTGTCGTTGGGTAATTTGTTGCATTTGATGACGATATTCCGTATACAGTCCGGCAATATGGAATGGGAAAAGTCGAGGAAAGTGATGCGAGTTCGCTTCAATCGTAACACGTTTCAAAGGCCGATAAGTATAACGAGGTTGGGTGGATGCGGCGAATTGTCCGCGTGAATGCTGCCAACATTGTTCCAATGGATTGCCGGCTTAATGAAACACCGTGCGGTAATATGCAGTCGTACGTTCGAAACAGAAGCAGTATACGGAATTAGAGACAATCATACGAAATTTTCGAGCGTGCATGAAACTTCCGGAATCGCGATATTCCATTCAACATTGATCGCAATATCTCATTCCTGATGTGGTTCGGATATTTTCAATTTTTTTTTCTGTTTTACTTTTATTGCTCCGGAATAAGAAGGGAGACTCTAGACATAATTTTTAATTTTGAATCTTCACATGGAGGCAGTTTAGAAAAATGTAATCATCGAATCGAATCCGTTGGAACGTATTTCTTTTGAATGTTTTGCTCCACTGAAAATGAAAAGATTAATATAATAATTCCATTTTAATGAATGACGTAACTTTAAACGAATTTTATGAGAGGTACCCTCCACAAGTAGATTTCTCTCGGAAATTAAGAAACGGCAATAAAGATTTTTCGTTATTGCGTCTTACTTGAAATGTAATTCATATTAGGAGGCATATTAGACAAGGATCAGACTATATAAAGTCGGGATCAACGGCGGGGCTCTTTGGCTTAGGTCGGATTATATAACTTTCTCTAACTTTGATTCTTTCTTATGCAAGTAATATAATCTCCATTTCTAAGCCAACAACACTGTTTAATAATAATAATAATAATAATAAAAAGTTTCATTATTTTTTTGTTTCATAAATACTAAAGTAAATGACATTATAGACCCGTTATTTCTAATTGACATAAAAACTGATATAGGAAATTTCCAGGGGCGCAATCTTATGAAAGCGTCGGCAAAAAGGTCAAGACATGCAGATTCGCAGATTATATGGAAAGTAAGTAGTAAGATCGCGTACTAGACCAGCATCAGTGTAATCCGACGAAAATTGGATTTCTTTTTTTTTCACGGTGAATCGACCATCCTTATATTTTAAGCATCCGGTATCTCCTTATCTCCATCCAGACAGTAGAATTAGAAAAGTAATGCATTTCCTTGTCGATCTAGTCCCTGGTAAAGCTTAATCGCGGAATGTCATTAATCTTTCCCTTAAAGCGCTCCGCACTTGCTGGAGTTCGATTGAAATTGTACAAAGGCCAGATTTAATCAATGCTTCAATTTACTATTCCAGTGCCTTGATTTATTTAGGCCGTACTATAAAACTGCTTTTTAAAAGGACGCAGAATTTATCGATATTGTCACTCTGACGTCTCAAATGACCATCGTACCTTTCACATTCTCAAGACGATGATAAAACAATGTTGCCAACCCTCTTCGATCTATTGCGCTGGACAAGTCAAGAAGACTTGTTTGTCATTGTCAATGCTGTCGAGAACAGAGCCATGTGCCATACCAACATTGACAGGTAAAAAAAAAAAAAACAGAATGGCTACCTGGTTATCTACAGGAATAGAACTTGTAATCTATTTGACAGGTAGGAAGAGAAGGAAGAGATGACGGAATTGAAAAGTTGGGCAATTTTAAGTTTGTTTAATAGTAACGGGTCACCGCAGTACGTACAACTTTAGTTTGGATTCACATCTACGAATTTAAGAAATTATTCATGTAAATTATCAGAATTTTTTAGTAACAAACAAATTTTAAATTAATAATTTAATAATAGCCATATTAACGTTTCATTAATAGGTTAACAAAAGCAGACAAACATTTATAAAAGTCTGATAAGAAAATGATGAATGGATAAATTTAATAGTAACCAATTTGTGTCTGACTTCTTCTGTTGCGCATAACTATAAGAATCATATATTAGGTATAATTAAATAATCTGTCAAAGAATTAAATTACGAAAGATGCTAATGAATATATTTTTAATTATGTAAATATTGTAAATAAACAATATTTTTTTTTTTAAGCTTTATTAACTTAAAAGTTATTTAGCATACAGATATTGAGGTACATTATATATGATTGTAAAAAAAAAAATAAACAATATTGTGTTCATGTTAAGTTCTCCACATCGATCTCGTTAATGTAACCATGATATTATTACTCAGTATAATAAAAGTCATCCCGATTGTCCATTTTTGGAAAATCGCTTTTCTAATTTTTATCGCTAATTTACAGCGACATTTGTCGAAAAAGTATTGTTATCGTATATTAATTATATGTAAGCGATTATATGTAGATTCTCATGGCAGTGTCTTGTGAGCTACCGACGATAAAGAACGAGAGTTGTTGTGGACGCAGAAAACCCACGGGAACTCGAGAGCGCATTGGAATGAACAATTTCTAATATACGTATATATATATATATATATAGCATTCTTTTGTTCAAATGTGTTACATTTTATCAAACCTCTGTTACTTTTTCTCTTACATAAGTGGGGACGAAAATAACTTTCGTATTGTTACTTTGATTACTTATTTGGAGCTCATTCCAATCTGTATATCTATAGTATATGTCGCTAGCCTATACTGCATTATTATATATTGTAGCTCTATGATTACTTTCAATGTATATATTTAAAGTACAAAGAGGTTATTTGTATTCGTGAATAAGTGAATAATGTTTTTCACACAAATGTGTCGTTTTGGAAAGTTGCCATTTTTTTTTTTTTTTACTAGTCCTGTAAATAAAAGGTAGGGCCATCGTGTCGTTTCGTTCACGCTGTATACTCTTGACTTGAATAAAATCCTCTTCACTACCTCCTCGTTCGTGGCAAACGTCCAGATTTCCTCGTAAAAAGAACAGGACATTCACAAAGGGATCAAAAGGCGAGAAAAAATAATTGAAAACAGTTGAAAGCATTTATATATATATATATGTATATATCTCGTTTTGACGTTGAAAGACGTTGAAAGACTAATCATTATTACCGGTCAAGCGTACTTATTCTCGACTTCAGTACCTCGTAATAAAGTATTGAAATAGAATATAACCTATAGATAATTTTATGAAAAATCCTTTTAACAAAATATACGGACTGACTGACGCATTCGTAATACTCATCGATTGGTTCAGAAATGTCATTTTTATTTTATTTTCAGGCAATGCTTATTTTCACGCCTAAGAATTAAATGAAATGAAAAGATCAAAAACATTTCCGTAGCTTTTTACATTTTCGTGCATTTATTATTTCAGCTACTATAGGCAGAGGAACACGTATGGAAACAGCGTGTAATTTGAAATAACAAAGTTAAAGGAACTGCTGAAAAGAAAATAAGAATAAAGTGATGGGCAAACAAATAATTTTACCGAGAACGCGATAGATGATATTGGAAAATTTTCAGTCAATCGACATACGCAACATCAGATAAGTAATTTTACATTTTTATTGATTTTATTTATATTATTTTGAAATACTGCAATCCGATCAATTTATGTTGGAAATAATCGTGCACATTATTCTATAGATGTACACATCATATTGTACATATTTATAATAATACATAATAATAATAACAATGATAATAATACAGAAATAATTTTGACTTTCGAAATCGCTTCTGCGCTGTTCGACATGCGTTCGTCAACATTCGTTTCGGAACTTCGAAACGGACAAAATGTCAACCTGAAACATACACGTCACGGCCTTTTCTCAAAATTTTCAGTAAAATTCAAAATTAAAGTAACTTAAATAAACATTTTTAACTTGAAGCAAGAACCACACAAACAAATAAAATAAAATGTCTGCTCTTATTGTTGTACACGATCAAATTATCATGATGTTGGAAGTAGCCATCGAAAAGGTGAGGTTAACAGGGGTAGTAAAAAATCACTGATTTATAAAATTCGCGCATGTCGTGACGTTACCTGTTAGGTAACTTTGACGATGATAGTATTATCATCAATTTTATTAAAAAACCAATTTTTTCAATAAATCTTTGGGTTTTGGGAATATAACTTTAATTTCAATTATAATTATGATAACGATAATATAACAGTGCCACTTTTAAATATTTTCCAGATAATTTATTTATGTATATATAAATTTCATAATATTTTTTAAAAATTAGAAAAAAAACATATATTGAAACAAATGTTTAAATGCGCAGCTGTACGTTCCGAGAACGGATGTATTCGATGAAGCCGTGATGAAAAAGACGGTTGTCATGTTTCGTCTAATGGACAATGACTGGATACCGTTGATGCCGCAGCGAGCTGATAATCGCATTTATCGAGGCTCCAATTTTGAGGAAGAACGATTTCACGGAGGAAAGTCAGTCGTGTTTTCCGTTCCCGAATCTGCCCTTAAGGAAAAAGTGTATGACATCGAACTGCAAGTACACGTACATAGGGAAATTTCCAGATATCTTCTCATGGAAACCTACCAGAATATTGGGGTGGCTTTGATTAAAGTTGACGAATTGTTTAATGGGATCATTCGTGATCTTCGAGATATAAAGAATATGGCTGGGTACGAAGTGAGACATCCACGGGAGCCACTGTCAAGGTTGATAAAAATATAATTATTTATTATAATATTCAACTTTGGTCCTTCAGTCTTTCGATTTTAATTGTTTTTTTTTTTTTTTACATTAATTTCTTATATTTCAGGGCAATGAAAGGTGAATTTACAATATTCGATGAAAAAATGCGTAAAACAGATGCCAAAATCGAGCTCTATATAAGATTAAGCTACTTTGGCAAGTCGATAATTACAGAAATCGATCCGCCACATCCATCTAGGAACAACACCTTTTACGTACAAGAAGAAACGAATGAAATCCATCCCTATCAAGTTCGCGAACTGGACATGGATGAAGTGATAGGTGGCTGTTGGGGCAGCAGAACTTTCACAAAAGCGATATGCAAGGATGATCTTGAATGTGACTGCACGGAGGAACTACGCAACTTAGCCTTTGACAGACAGACGGCCCTTCTGGAAGCTGATCGTAAGCGACATGAAGAAGAACAGAGGAAATTGGACGAGCTTCTGAAGAAATGGGCTGACGAAAGAGAGAAATATGAAGAAGAGAGAAGAAGAACAGAATTAGAAGAACAACGGGTGAAGGATTATGCCGCATGGCTGAAGGCGGAGGCAGAACGGCTAAGACTGGAAGAAGAAGCTAGATTCAGAGCGAACGCTTCCGTCGGAAGCAGAAGACGGGATCAAGGAGCACAATATGATGATGGTGATGAGTTGCAACCAGATGAGGTTGAAAAGGAGATTCAAACAGAAACGTTTGGCGTTGATGCAGAAACAAATCTTGCAGCTCCAGTCACGAAAGATAAGTGTACCGGATACCAGAAGCCAAAGGTCATAAAAGATGCAGGTACTTCGCAAGAAGACGAAGCAGCGAGGTTGGCCAGAGAAGCGGAATTGGCGAGGTTGAGAGCAGAGCGCGAGGCCAGATTTGCCTTACTCAGGAAGAATTGCTTAGGTGCGACGATCGGAATAACCGACAAAGTCAAAGTTTGCGTACCCTGCGTACCTTGTACGCCGTGCGGCGGCCCGTGTAGTCCGTGTCCACCATGTTCACCGTGTCCAGCGGGTCCACCGTGTCCACCATGTCCGATGTTCCCACCATGTCCGCCATGTTCGACCAGAATCACATCTCCGGGCTGTTACATACCATCCAATTGTTTTGGCAAGTCAGACGCGCGACTTTAACATCATCGGGGAAAATATGTACGACAAAAGTCATCATTGTGATGTTTGATCTTTGTTCAACAATTTCATTAACATCGTGTATTGTGCACAGCATACTAAATAAAAATAACTACTAATGGGATCCAAAATAATCAAGATAAAGACAACTGCTTTTTTAATCATAATCAGTGATTAAATAACTTGTCCAAGTTTGTATCTTGTTAAATAATTCTTAAGTACTGACTCTTTCTTCAGTGTAATTTTACCGCAACAATCAAGAAATAAATCTTCATTTTAAATGTTCAATTTGAAGTTTCATTCATTATTGTTAGAAATTCTTCTCCTATGATCGCCTAACTGTTATGCAATTGATATGTTGATCCTTGCTTACCTGAATTGCTTAAATAATGACATTTTGTTTTCAGTCAATTATTATATCATATTGAAAAAAAATTCTAGACTGTGGATATGTTACATAAATTCGATCCTATAGATCTTTAACAGGAAAATATAATAGCTACTCATGCAAATTTCTTAACCCGTGTACATTTTCATAAATAATTTCAATCCATTTATTAAAATACAATGTTATAGTAGGTTCGACTATAAATGTTATATATTTCTGATTTGTTTGTGATTTGCAAACAATTACATAATTTCAAATTATTGTTTGCGCGATTTTTCCAATGTTGATCAGATTTTCCAATTTACATTTGCTTGATTAAATCTTCTTTTACTTCCAACTTAAACTTAACATGAAAAATTAAATTACGACAATCACATCTTCTACTGTCAGAATGTTACTGGAATCCACACTAGACTGCCGAACATTGCAGTAATATCCCTTAGTTTGCATAAGTTCCTAGATGGCTTCATCCTATCAGAAAGTTATTGGCTCTGTATCGACATCATGGACTCCATACTAGGTCTAATCGCATACTCTATTTTCCGACTGATAATTGTGAACTCGGAATATTTATGCGTATCTATTGTTTCAAAGTTTGGGAGATGATTAGATTCTGAATAATTCTTCTGCTTAACCTGGCAGACGATAACTCCTTGAATTTCATCAATTGCCGATATACGTAACGACATATTTTCATGTTTATAAGGCTCTCCACCCTTCTCTTCTAATCTAGTCCTCACAATTTACATAATAGTAGTCCGGATTTTCTCTTTGCAATTGACACTTAACATCCTCATGTTTATTTTTTGCATTTCTCTGTTTATTTAATAAATACTGTGTTCTTTTTTTAATTTTAATTTCACATTTTACAATTTTTAATTATATATAGGGCATTTGGTCATAGTCGATTGGAAAATTATATTGCATTGAATTTTATAAGCATAGAGTATGGTGTACGAAACTCGCAAGATCGAGTTACAATAATGGTATATCATTAAAATTGGGAAGATATCAAAATCTGACTTACAGATTAGTCAATAAACCTTATCTTATATCTATATCGATATAAGGTATATCAATAAACCTTACCTTTGCTCATGTATTGTTGTCATAAACTTACATCAGATTATCATGATGATGTCAATCTTCAATAGTTTCCAATTTCAAGCAAATATTTGAACATACATTTTCCACCAATTCCATCGTTACTTTCAAGCTTTCTTTAAATAAGCTAAAGATTGTGATCGTGAACCTCAAATCAATATGAAACTTTAGAATTGATATCTAGTCATCATATCTGGAAATTGAAGTCATGAAACATATATTGACTTTAGAGTCGTTTGCGGCAATTTTTCTTTTAATAAAAATTTCCAAATGTTTAGACTGAAACCGTAAAGATATGATGTAGGATTTATGCAGAGATTTATGCAACGATTCATCGACCATCTCGTACCTCACTTGACCATTAGTATTACCGTATTTTTCGTACGCTTCTTCTGTTTGATCGCCATTTAAGACATTGTACTTTCCGCTGATGGTAGGAGTTTAACATTAAACGTCTCTATGAGATATCCAACTTCTAAAACCGATCATCCTATGAAACGCACGTATACACACACACGCACACACACACACACACACACACACATACATGTATATATATATATATATATATATATATATCTAAATAAATGTGTGTGTATGTATTGTATGCGTTATACTGCAAAGTTTTCTTCTGAAATTCATCTTAAAACCAAGACATCTCTTCTAACTGTAAAGTTTCGCCCGAAGGGAATCAGAGTTAAGATACGGACGAAGCATAATGCTAGATTTCAACCTATCGTAAGAGAAAAGAATATTTCAGTCGAGGGATAAAATGCAAAGAAGAAGACAGAAGAAAGGGGTGCAGATGCGAAGGTATCCTATGAATTTCAAGGCAGCAGTCATGCATGGCGCGAATACGAATGCCAGCCCAGAAATCGGTTACTTCCCTGGAAATAGAATTATACTCAGTGTCTCGAAGAATCAGAAATTACAAAAATATCATTTGATCGTGATCATATATGCTGCATGCAGGGCAGATATTAAATACGAAAATCACCGGACATCCCTATGTTATTTCAAAAGTTTCAGAAGAAAGCGGGTAAGTGAGGTTTTTGTCAATATCTCAGCGAATATTTCTCTTTCTTTCGTGTAATATCATATTGTCATTTTCTTCAACAATGGATATTATTGCTTCTTTCATATTATAAAAGATGCTAATGGTCTTGACGACATTTACGCCGGTGTTCTTTGCATGGAAATACGCTTTCGGCTTTAGAACCATCCATCATCGTTGGTGTCCGTCTGCTGGAGACTATCTGATCGACGGTTTATAGCGATTCGGAAAATGCTGAAACTTTGAGGAACGCGTTCGATTCCACGTTTATAAATATCTTTTATTTCTTCCTCATACGAATTGATGGCCTTTCGATACTATTTATTGTTCATGGATATACAATAGTGCTCGCACATGCTCATCATCATTGTCATCCTTTTTATAGTTACTTAAAATATGAATATATATATACACATTAGTTATGGCTTTTATATTTATAAATAACTGAAATGAAAATCAAGTATATTCGAGACAAACTTATTTGAGACAATACACACCACAAAAAAAAAAAATAAAGTAAAACATGATAAAAAAGTCTTCCCCTCTAGTCTTTTAGAACGAATTAACAGTTTAATTAAATCCATTCGAAAGGAATGTTCACTTGAAACGCCTTTCGATTATCCGATTTCGCTATTTGGACACGATTTCGATGAATGAGTCGGCCTGTCGACGAGTGATGTACAGCACGAAAACACTAGGAGACTTGGCGGCGCCAATACTCTGGCTCACCCTTACAATCGCATTAAGTTCAACAACCTACATCACCCCCTCAATAATCCATGCACAGAGCGTTTCCCCTTCTACTCTAGAAGACGTGCAAGCCACCCTCCAGAACCTGGTTGTGTTTCTGAGTTATTCATAGATTTCTTCGTACTCGCGTGTATTGATTTTATCGTATTTTCGATCTGATGTACCGCTGAACTCGTTTCTTCCGTTTAATTAAGCCATCTCTCTATTTTTATCGTCTCGTTTCTTAAGTCTGCGGTATATGTATCTTTGATACCCTGTGCCACTTTCCATTATAACCTATACGAGCAATTATCACCGTGATATTACGTGGTTAAACCGTGATTACCCGAGCAAGTATACTCCACATATTATATGCTACGATCTTCAAGTAATGTAATCAAATACCAAGTATAATAATGAAATGAGAAACTTCTTACTTTATTTACATATTTATGCTTCTACGATATATATATTTATTTATTTGTATGGGTTTTTTGCTATTGTCTTTTGCTATTATCAAATATATAAGCAAAATTGTATATTTCGATATAATATTTAAAGACTTATTCATTATTGCCTTTGGAGTAACTAGACATAAATAAGGCAAATTAAATCCTTCGTGAATGATTGACATATTTGTTCCAATAAACCTATAAATATCCTCTTCTGAATTGTCCGTGGTAATGTCAATTGGAACTACATATAAGTGACGTGAACCATCAAATCAAAATTAATTTAAACCTTTAGATTTTCAACTTGCATAATATATGTTTGAAATGTGCTTCACGATTATAATTTATTAATTATCTATGAATTATAGTAAATGTTAAAATTAATTTAAAAAAATATTTATAATAGAAACATAATTCGCCACCTGACCAAGGTCAAGATATCAAATTATGAATATTATTCATTACGAACAAAAGATTTGCTTCAGATAAATAATGAATCTTAAATGCATAATTCCAGTCAAAGAAGTAGCGTCTACTGTATTGTACTTAATTGTAGCTCATTCAGCAGCAAATTCTTTCTCGTGCGCACGTAGACTGATACAAATTAAATCTGAAAATTTTTTATTCTACCTCATGAAAAATTTTCTACGATATTGTTGTAGAAATACGAAATTTAAAAAAAAGCAATGGTAATTTAAGGCATAGTTGACAAATATAACTCGTCATGATGGATTTCGATCTCCTGGACTAAAATTGTCTGATAGTCTGAATGGTGAAAATATGGTGACATCAATTATTACTGTCAATTTAATTGGAACAATTGGTAAATACTTTATTTCGTCGGTGAAATACTTATAATTCCTTTGTCAGTTAGGAGTAGAGAAGATTTTGCACTTTGAAAATATATACATATATCGTAAGCATTTAGATGTATACCTAACTGATTGATCTTGTCACAATTTGCAAAACTGTATCAACACAATTTGAAAAAATTACGTCGCGGAAAAATAGAAAATATAAACGATATCACCGACCCTTATAACGAGGTTTAGTCATTACAAAGTGCAAATCGCGGCCTTTATTCGCAAGCATTGAGAGACATTCTAAAGTGTCGATAACGTCGATAAAGTTTTTAATATATGAATTATTTTACGGCGAAAGTACACATTTTATACGACTACGTAGAATATTTTTGCGAAATCGATTAAAAACTTTATGAGGATTCACCCGATTGAATGTAAGCAGCTTCTACGTATTGTCCACTTACGAATTTCATTCGTGGAAGTGTTATTTCATTTCTGAACCGACTTTCATATTAAAATATGGTTCGTACATTAAAATGGTTCATAGGCAATCTTTCCCTGGTGAAAATCCGAATGTACGGGGTGTCCAAAGTACAGCTAGTGTATAGTTAAACGCTGTTTTAACTGTACACGAGATGTACAGAAAATGTCATTTGGACCAGTGTAAACTTCCCGTACAGTTCGATTTTTACCAGGGTTTATTTGTAATTTTCAGAGTTGGTCCCTTTATCGACCTTATCAAATCATTTGAAGCCCTTTAAGCGTTGACTTCCCTACATATTTAGTATTATGGTGTACAAGTTACATTTAAGATATTTTATTTATAGAGAATTATTCGACGACTATTCAAACTCTAATATGTAATGTATTGAAAGTTATGGGGATTTTTGGTACTTATGAGGACGGTCCTCAGGAGTTTTTGTATGTAATTGTCGCTTCGTGAATCGTTGTGTTATATTCTAGGCATAACGTGGGGGGGGGGGGGGAGAACAATATTATGGGATTCCCGAGGTTTCGCAACGTTTTACTGGTATATCCTCACCTGTACATTAATATACATATATACATGTATATATGTATACGTAACCGTTGCTAAAACAACGTAAATAAAGTCGGCTCAATGCATTTTTTCATGTTGGAAGATTTTATAAATTTATAAATGAAAAGTACTTGACAATGTCCAGTATGTTTTTCTTACGAAGCTCTTATAACGTACGCTACAGATTATTTATAAAAATAAGTAAAGAAAACGTTTTAGCCTTATAAAAACCTTCAGATAATATATTTAAAAACTAAAGTTTTGACGATCATTGAAAAGTACATGCGTCAAGTATGCCTTCTCTGAAATATGATTCATTTTACAGAGTAAATAGAATGATTAAATCATTTGTAATCAGTTGTGTAACTTTTTTAAATGATTTGCAATAGTAAATTGCTAATAATTTGTTTCCTACTGATTTCAATATACGCCTGGAAATGCATAATCCACTTATCCTTGTGTATAAACTGTGATGAACGAAAGTAGCGGAAGCATCGGGATATCGGCTGACCCGAGATCTGAAAAAGATACCAAAGGTATCTTAGAATGATGTTACTGGTTATGCACGCCGCGCAGTTTTTGGGAAAGTCTTGCGGCTGCACTCGTAGCGATAACGTCAGTATCATAACACAGATTTTCCGTTCTTTGGAGTTTGCCTTGCACGACTCATCATATACGTATATAGAACATGATTTTTTACTCACTTCCTCTCGGTCATATTTTTTTTTATTCAAGCAGAGGAACGGTCAATGTATAAATATATGTATACTTATCTATTCAATTTCATTTTTGAATCATGTATATTCCGAGGTCTTTGTTGAAAAGATTATACGGTATTACGTATATATATATATATATATATAGATACATATATAGTGAAAAAGTCCGCGTTCGTCGATCGAGTCATTCGTATTTAAGCTTGCCAGAGTTTGCTGAATTTAAATCAGCTGTCAACATTTTTATGCGAATTGCTGCATAAAATTTATGTTTCATTTTCTTATGTAGAACATTATAGTCATCGAAATAAAAGTATAAAATTGTTATCAAGCGAAGAACACGAATGAAAAATGACATAATATTTTTAAGGATGTAGGTGTACAAACTATTTTATATACAGAACGAAGGATGAGTATAACATCGGTTGACTGTCGTTTTATTTGTTGGAAGCACTTTTTTATTCAATTTTATATCCTCCCATGTTGCATGAGAATGAATGAACTAACAATCTACATTTTACAAAAATAATATGTTGATTTTATTAAAAACATTGTTATAAGACGAGCTTCTGTAGTAAAAAAATGGAGTGTTTAAATTATTCATTAATTGGCTTCAAATTAGACGTGTAATCTATGCAACTGCGTTTTCAATTTGATACACGCTGATAAATTATGGTTGATACGCCGCTCTTGTTGTGACGTGATATTTAATGAGCGCGATTGAGCCACGTTTTTGTATTCTACAACGCTCACGGAGTGAATCACGGGTCAACGGAGGGGGTATAGACAGATCAAATTTTATCCAATGAAAGCGAGAAAATGTGACAGAGAGGAGATTAATTTATTATTTAGTCTGTTAAGAAGTATTATGCAGCAATGTGCGCATAATTCGTATTCGAGTTTAAAAATGCTCGAGAATTACGTAAAGGTATGATATCATATTGTATATACCTAAATGAATTGTCATATTCGACAAATTAGAAATCATTCTTTATTATATTCTCATGCAGAAATAATGGATTAAATAATAAATTAAACATGCATTCCTTACAATTTTATAAATTAAAAGGATTGAATAAATTACTACTATATATAGAACGAGTAAAAACCCCTTACAAAACCAAACATAATATGTGTAATAATCTTATTACGTGATACGACAAACGTATCATTTTTGTTTTGAAGAAGAGAAAGACAATGTGAGCATAATATGTCATCATGTAATTTTTATACATTTCGAATGTTAGATATGTATGTATATCTCATAGATTTCCCGAATAAATAAAAATATAATGTGACCGGTAAGTTTTTCGGATACATTTATTATTATACATACACTAAACGTATACACCATCATTGCCTGCAGCCTGAATCGAAACTTGAACTTGAAAAGAAAATATAATTTTAAATGTTGTTTTAAAGAAGACCTTGTAAAAGTCTGAAGTAAGTATTATTCATGCTACATAAGGTGATATCTTCTTGTGGCATTACTCACATGTTACATTTAATCTCTATACTTAAGTCCTGATAAATACTTTTCAACCAGACGTAATATGGAAAAATTGAGGTTCATCGTTAATTTTATGTCATCACGAATTAATTGAAATTAACGTCAAATATATAAAATTATATATAATTATACATCAGAAATGAAGAGCGTGCATGGAGATGTGTGACAATCAGAATTCTACATGTCGAAAGGACCTCCATATATGGGACGACGAAGTATACGTATATTTTCCAAAGTTTTGAACTCACTTTAGTTTCCATGTGGTAATGAACGATAGATATATAGAGAATCTTGCATTCATTTTTTAAAAGTACTTGCAATAAAAGTACTTGAAAAATCACTTTTAAGAATTGCATATATATATATATATATATATATATATATACCTATATACGTTAGTTTCGTGTGTAAGTTTTGTCGAGTCGTTGTCTTTTAAGAACTTGCTACATTTTCTCATAGTATATATTTTTCGCTTCGCTCACTATTTTTTTTCGCCTCGATTTCTCTTTATGCCTCACTCCGCGACACCTACCCGAGTAAAAAAGACTATGCACATCTTGTAGAGTCGTTAAATCTTAAGGGTGCACATGGAAGATGGTTTGTTCAACAGAGTGCAAGATTGTCGTTCTTTGTTTCAGAAGAAAGTTCCCGAAGAAAAAGCTTCGTGCCTCACAGTTAAATCAGACACGAAATGTTATGATACATGTTTGGTTGACCGTTTAAATTGATCTGATGACATACATTTTTCTAATGATTTGTATGTTCAGGAAAAGTTATATTATTAAATTTTCAAAAGATTCAATTGGTCCATACACCCCCATGTCTATCTAACCTTTATAGACCCCCTCTAAGTCTCAACGTATCAAGAAACGCTATTTTTCGTAAATATTTCTCTTCTCTAAAATTGTGTTAGGGTTCGGGATCTGGAAAGCAAAACTGACATAAATTATTTTTATCAAATCACAATATAAATTGAATTAAATTATAGATGTACCAGAAAGAAATTCGCAAAATATAGTTCATTTTTTGTTCAAATAACGTGCTTTTTTATGCAAAAAAAAGTAGAAAAACTGGTTTTGTCGACTTTTATCGTGTTATTTCTTGGCTCTTGATGGTACATAATTTATATAATAAGATGAATATAGTATCACTGAATTTTACCGAAAAAAATACGTCGAAGAACATTATGTATCACACGGGATAATCTGGGGTCATCATTGCAATATTAAGAAAATAAAATCATTCAAATTAAAGAAAAAATTAGATTTTTTCTTTCTGAAGCATTAGTATATTTATCAGTACTGCTTGACATTTTTTACTTTCATTGATGTAACAACTGCGACATGTCCAGAATATCGATCAGTGCTATACCAGGACCAAAAATATTTATTGTAATCTTTTCAGGAAGCGAACTTATTGAATTTTAAAGATTTTATGAATTTCTTTGAAGGTAGATAAAATGTATAATATTGTTACATATGCAGGGTTCCATACGAAACCTGCATCTGCTTTGTGTGTCAATACAAAGATAGAGCAGAAGAACGCATTAGATTTATAAACTCGAAACCGCGGCCTTATCTTCAAATCGGATTCCGCACATCCGGCGATTGTCGATACACGAACATTCCAGTTCGTGAAATTTAAGTGTCATCGAAACTGACCTACTCTTAAGGTCAACTGGGTTTTGACTAACAAAACCTTTCGATGCACTCTTACCGCGGTCGGTGTTATGACGTCCGAAGGCAGTAATAAGATAGGGCCTTCCGGTCGGAATACCAAGCTAGTGGTTCTCGCCATAACATCAGCAACATGAATCGACCACGCAACGACCGAAACTGAAGAGTGATGAACTCATCACCCCCGCTACCTATAATTCCGATATAGGAAACCGAACGGGATATAAATAAAGGGCGATGCAATTCGTCATAAGAGAGTCGCCCCGATTTCCAACTAATACGGGTATCGCGAGGTTTCGAATTTCTTTTCCGCGACTCTCCGCGGAACACGTTTAATTGTTAGAATCCCACTTGGCAGGGTAAAATATTAATAAAGAACTAAGACAATTCACGAGTAAATCACTTGGGGTATCGAACCCTTTTATGCGGAGAATACCTAAATTCCCGATTTCCCGCTACTGGAAATTATCAATTCTTTAAAATAAAAGTTACGCTTGAGACGTAACACTATGACTCGAAAAAAGTCAGGTTAGTTTAGCTAATAAGAAAAAATATGTCTGATTTTTTTTCCAGATACCGAATCCGAACTTATTTACTTATTTGTTTTAGAGAAAACAAATAAGTAAAGAAAGTTTTTTTTTTATGTGTTGAGGCATAGAGAGGTCCTACAAAGGTCGCGTACGGGGTAAAGCTAGTTTTTTTTTACATGTACAATGTATAGATAGAACGGTTATTCATAATTAATATTAATGCTCAATAATAATGGTTTAATTGTCAGATAATTTAATTAAGTAAGCGATTCAATGACATTATTGAGTTTGAGTTTAGTAAACATTACTGCGTTTTATCCATGTATTGAGAACGTAGTTCCTTTCTCAGAAAAATATATGATGCTCGGCAGCATCTTCGTTATCGTATCAGTGTTGGAATTAAGAGTAATGAACTTTAACCTCCCGGTTTAAGATTACGAGTGAGACGAGCAAAACAAAGATTTTTTTTTATTGAAGTATGTTCGTGATACGATGTTTCAAGGTTTTCAGTTATGTAAGATAAATATTTTTACATAATCGTTTTATTAATAATAGTTTTTAGGATATTGATTGCGAAAAAAATTAAAATATATAACGAATAAAAACATGAATGCAAGCAATACAACTTTCCATGTCCAATGCAAAATAGGTGAATTACTAATTTTGTTGACCGTTTTTACACATAAGGCTTCAGTCATTGACACTCCCAATTTTTTACTACAAGACGACGATTTGCAACTATTTGCTGCATTATGAATATATTATGTGGTAACAGGGAAATGTCCTAAATGTCAATTGTCCTAAGGGTCAATTCCGATTGAGGGCAAGTGGTGTTTGGGACACTTGCATTACGGCAAATAACTGTTAAGACAATTGACATTTAGGACATTTACCTGTTACCCTATATTATGATCACAAATGCAATTTTAATCGATTTTTCAATAACCCAAAAAATAACATCAGAGGAACATCATTACTAATATAAAATAGAAAACGTCTATATATTTTGCAACTTTGTAAATATTAATTCAAACGAAAAGTATTTAATCTAAACTAATTACTGGGCGTTTTCAGGGATGCTGATTTCGATACGCATAATTGGCACGTATAGAATGTTCTAAAATTATGGGCGATAACAACTTTATACCTTATATATGTATGTCATTTTTTTTTGAATACGCAATACTTTGTCAGAATTGCATCAGAAAATTTTCATAAATTTTCAAAGACAATTTAATGAATGAAAAAAATACTTTTATTATCGGGTGAATAAATCGGATTTCAAATTATTTTCATATTCCATGCAAACAATAGTTGCATGGAAATTGATCGACTCTGCTGAGAAACATACACTGAGTTACGACACAATGTTTCACACACTCAGTGCATGATTTGAAAAAATAAGTTCAAATGTGTGCGTGGAATTTAATTTGACTTAAATAATCGGGGCATTATTTCTCAACCGGACAGTCAGTTTCTGTTTTTTTTTTTTTTTTTTTTTTTTTTTTGTTCGGCATTCAAAAGACATTAACAAAAGATATTCATGGTAAAGAAAATAAAATATTTATATTTTAAACAAAAAATATAACACACCTGTTTGTTCAAAATTGTATTGCTTACGATTTTGTTCGTTACAATTTCTTGAATAATGGACAGAGTATACGAATTTATACGTATTGATTGGCTGCATTGTATGATTTTTGTATAATGGACCTATTGTTTGTTTCGCGCTTGACCCATAGTGGAAAACAATTGTTTGGCGCCGGTTCGAATAACTGTTAAGTCGATATACCTTCGAATTCGGCAGTGCGGAAAAAACAGCCATAGCAAGCACACGGATTGATGATGCTGTAAGTTTTTATTACAAATGAAGTAATATACACGTATACTATCATTTTCGCAAACGGAATTTTTTATTTTTTTATTTTTTTTTTATTTTATTAACAATTATCACCTCAACCGAGTGAAATAAACTGGAATAAATGTACAATATTATTTTTATGGTAATTTAAACAAGTTTTTACCAATTATTTTTAAGTGTTCACCACTTGTACGTAAAATAATCCAAAAAGAAAAATTTTTATTTACATTAATAATATCTCGTATATTTATACTTTACACCACGACCAGTACAGATGAATAACAAGAAATTTTTGAAAGGCTAGTTTATGTTAATTAGCTCGAATATCCGCAATTTAACAGCTTACACACTTGCTATAATGTTAGTGAAGCGATATATTTAAATTTTTTTTTTATTTTTTACATTTTTCATTAAATAACTAACCAGTGCAAATTATTATGATCTAATCCAAATCCGGTTCATTTGTAAACAATGAAAAAAAAAACTCTCAACAAGATTTGATGAGGATATGAATCATTGCAATTAAGTGCCATTAATTCACTTACGTCACAGAAGCAATTTAGCGAATTCGCATCGAAAAATATTCAGTGTTCAAGGTTTGCACTTTTTTAAAACTATGTTACAACGCGTACTATTGCCGAAGTTTATTTGTTGACTCTGGGTCAAATTTTTTAAATTATTTCAATGTCTCGCAAATAAAAATGTTGTAGATTATTTGTGAGAGTATTTTTTGATTAAACAATTTCGTTTCAGTATATTTTTTATTTTATAATAATTTGTAATGATTTAATAATCACAACCACAGTTTTTATAGAATATGTGGTTTTTAACAATAATTTTAAAATACACAGATAAAAATAGCGAAATGTGGAAATGAATCACTCGAATGAAATATGCTATTATAATTTACTTACGGTAAAGAATCTGGAAAAGTCATTGGTATTTTGCTTTCATTATTTACTCATAATCATGAAATTTGATTAAAACGTATAAAAATAAAGCACTCAAAACTAACTATATTGCTATTTTTTAAATTTGAAGTAAAATTTGGGAATTTGAAAGAAAATGACGCTTTTAAACGGATACAAATGGTTGGCTTTATTCCTGGTTACCATGCGATGATGATTCGTGGCATTTCATCAATTTCGTTTAAACTTTTCACAATTCAAGTTGTTATCATTCTTCATGTTACAAGAAAGCTAAAGCCATGTACTATTTGAACTATAACGCTGTTACTCTGTCTTGGGAATGATTTTCGTCGCTCCTTGTTGGATTTTTTCGGCAGCATCGCGAATCATTTCTTGGCCTTGTTGCATCAACTTCTCGAGTTGCGGTTTCATATTATTGAATGAATCCGCAATTTCTTGCGCTGCTTTGTTGAAAGCTTCTTGTATCGTGTTCTCAGGCGTCGCCGCTGCCTCTTGTGGTGCCGGCGCGCCGCTCACCTGATGCATGGTATCAATAATGTCAACTCAATTTAATTATCATAAAAATTCTCGACGAGTTATAAATAAATATAAGCCTAAAAACTAGTGGCTTCGCCCCTGCGGCCTTAATTTAACAAAATTTATTCATTTATTCAGTTTCATCAAATCTTTAAATTGCAATTATACGTATAGGATAAACGATAGGGATATACATAAATTCAAAATTAAAAGTGAACATTTTCAAAACTTTTCCCTCATACCCTGCAGGTTGGATCGAAGTATTGAACTTAGCAACCCGGGACCCTCCCCCCCCCCCCTCCCGCTCCTTTGGTAAGAAATTTGAGGTTAAATCCGATATCGCTATTCTAAAAAAAAGATGATTAGATTTTGGAATAGCGCCGTTAAAAAAGTGGAATGCGCAGGTAAAAAAACTGTCCATTTTGTAACGAATGGTGGA
The DNA here is from genome assembly GCA_030522945.1 of Trichopria nigra. NCBI lineage: Eukaryota > Metazoa > Arthropoda > Insecta > Hymenoptera > Diapriidae > Trichopria > Trichopria nigra. The sequence goes on along the minus strand of JAPYZR010004681.1, from coordinate 1,191 downwards.
TCAGGCGGTGGATTTAGTCGAATTACCAAGAGTACGCTAACGCCTGGTTACATGTTGCAGGATGAATTCATTCATGCGCAGCAGTGCTCAGGGAATTCCAATTCTACCACATTTTGGGAGAGGGGATGACACATGCGCAGTAGAACTGCTAGATGCACAGAACATTGAAGAGTCGGAAACTACGTAGTTAGTGTTCTGGGGAAGGGGTGGCACACGTAGTGATCAAACTATATGTTCGGTGGTCAGCGGCGAGGAAATATATTTAATCGGCAAACGTATAATTTTATAAAGTAATTTTGTATTGATCAATGTATACAAGATACAATGTATAAGATAGGAATTTATATTTAAATTTATTTTCATTTAAGTGAATGAAAGCAATGAATATGACTATGTTGCAAAAGGTTAAAGGGGCAACGGTCCGATAACAGTGCTTTTGAATCGAACCGCGGGTTCAGGGGGCAGAGCCTCTTGATGAGGTTGGGGTATTTAATACAATGTATCATAGTAATAATGACCTACAGTACTTAATATAGTGAGAAAAGTTGTATACCTAAATTCAATACTTCGGCCCAACCTGTGGTATGAGAAGTTTTGAGATTATTCGTTTTCGATTTTTGAATGATCTATCCATATTGTTTATTCTAAACCCCTAGTAGAAAATTTAACGAGGCTTTGCCATGGCCACGGCTCCAGAAGCATGGCGCTCGCGAGGCCACGTTAATTTTTCGACCCGGACGCATAATTTCAAATTATTGGGTGACGATCAAATCTCCTAAAGATCAAAGTTCCTACCAGTTAAAATTCCTAATTTTTATGTTCCTAATGTTCAGATTTACGAGCGTCCAATGATCCTAATGCAAAAATTACCAAGATTTATAATTCCTAAAGATAATTATCACAACTACCAAAATTTATAAACTCTAAAAATTCGAAAGGCCAAGACCCATAACACCGAAGTTACGAATGGTCAAAATTCCTAATGTCGAAATTACATATGCATATAAAGTGGTATCATCTGTTGTACATCTCAAGTAATATTAGGCATTTTGACCATTCATAACTTCGGCGTTATGGGTCTTGGCCTTTCGAATTTTTTGAGCATAGAAGTCTTGGTCGTTATGACAATTATCTTTAGGAATTATGACCCTAGTAATTTTCGCATTAGGATAATTGGACGCTCGTAAATCT